>CAUYQG010157830.1:0-14070 GCA_963574415.1 Tarsius wallacei | reverse complement strand
CGCCCAGACTGGAGTGCAGTGGCCGCTCCTGGCCACCGCAGCCTCGACCTGCTGGGCTCCGGCGATCCTTCTGCCTCAGCCTTCCAAGTAGCTGGAACTACAGGCGCACACTACCACGCCCGGCTAATTTTTTGATTTATTGTAGGGATGAGGTCTTGCCAAGTTGCCGCAGCGGGTCTCGAACCCGCGGGCTCAGGCAATCCACTCACCTCAGTCTCCCAAGGCGCGGGATTACAGGCTGAGCCACCGAGCCCGGCTAATTTCAACTTTCTAATAAGATAATAAAGATTTGCTAAATATTCTTTACAATTTTGTTTATCCTAATTTTGTTTGTGAGTGTACATGTATGTCTTTTTATTTGTAGCCTGTAAGCCTGGGTTTATAAGTATATAATTTTCAGTGGTGACTGTTCAATGCCCACAATAAAGAGGTCCAGATGGAATAGAATATAATTCATTGGGTGACTAGCATTCATTTTCAGGAAAAGAAAAAAATCCTGCTATTGATGTGAGTTCATCAACTGGGTAGAATTTAATTCTGTCCTCTAAGTACATTGGGAGCAATAGTTACTAATTATTATTAAGTGAGTAGCTTATCTCAATCGAAATTACCTTAATTAACATGTTTAGCCATTATTTTCTCTTGACTTTTTTATTTATCTTATTTTTAAGGTTTGTCCTAAGACATTGGAAATTAATGAAGATTCTTAGTCAAATTCCCTGATCAAAGTCATATAAATATTGTAAATGGAAAATTCAAAATATTCAGGTTCTAGGCTTGCTTTTTCTAAGAGTGCAGTTTCTATTGTACTAATGCCATAGAAATACTAGATTTTTATTTGATATGAAGTATTAAATTATTTATATGCATTTGAATAATGTGGTAACACTTTATACAGAACAATTTCCCCCTGGAGCCCGCAGAACAAATTTCTAATGTTTTCTCATTTATCTTTACAACATCCCATTGATGTTAGGAACTAATTTTTATTGTCTCCGTTGTTTGGGAAACGTGGTATTTCTTATTACTAATATCATTATGTACGGAATCAAAATGACTAGCTTTATATAGGCAGGTCTTAAGGATTGAAACTGAGGCATTTTGGTGATTACAGTTAACTGAGAATGTAAAACATACGTATTTGTCAGAGTTCTTCAGATAAACATAGCCAATAGAATATATGTACCATTGGCTCTCCATATTCACAAATTGAATGCCTGTGGTTTGAATCTGAGAATGCAGAATGTGACTTTTTTTCTTGCCCTTATTCCCTAAATAATACCTAATAACAACTATTTAGATAACATTCATAATGTATTAGGTATTGTAAGTAATCTAGAAATGATTTAAATATATGGGAGGGTTGAGTAAGTTATATGTAAGTACTAAGCCATTTTATATAAGGGACCTGAGGATCTGAAATCCTCAGTGGATACTGAGGGATAACCGTGTGTGTGTGTGTGTGTGTGTGTGTGTGTGTGTGTGTGTGTGTGTAGTGTAATCTCGATTAGAGATTATGATGGCTTGGACTTAGATGGTAATGGTACAGGTAACAGTGGAGAGATATAGTGATAGTGATAAAGATAGAAATAGAAAGATGATGGAGAGAGAGAGATATTTTGAGGAATTGGCGTATATAACTGGGGGAACTGGCAAATCTAAAATCTGTAAGTCAGGTTGATGAGGTGGAAATTCAAGTAGGAAATTTTTCAGTCTTGAGTCTGCAGGCTGAAAACTTAGGCAGGGTTTCTGTGTTTCAGTCTTTGGAATCTCTTTTTTTTTTTTTTTTTTTGTATTTCTTATTTTTAAAATATATTTTGCTTTGTTTTTTGTAAATAATATATTTGTTGTATTTTATTTTAAAGGTGTGCGGTACAGTTCAGGATTAAGTATACAACTGGACATCGTACAGGTGAAGTTTGGGAGAATTCTTTTTTTTCTTTTTGAGTTGGAGTCTCACTCCGTCGCCCAGACTGGAGTGCAGTGGCCGCTCCCGGCCACGCAGCCTCGACCCGCTGGGCTCCGGCGATCCTTCCGCCTCAGCCTTCCAAGAAGCTGGAACTACAGGCGTGCGCTACCACGCTAGGCTGATTTTTTTATTTATGGTAGAGATGAGGTCTCGCCAAGTTGCCCAGGCGGGTCTCGAACCCGCGGACTCAGGCAATTCACTCACCTCAGCCTCCCAAGGCGCGGGATTACAGGCTGAGCCATCGAGCCCAGCTGTAACACATTTTCTTTATCCAATCCACTTCAATGGGCAGAACGGTTGGGTCCATGTTTTTGCTATTGTGAATAATTCTATAAACATGTGTGTGCAGGTATCTTTTCTATAGCGTGATTTGAATTCCTCCAGATCCATTCCCAGAAGGAGAATTGCTGGGTTGTATGGAAGGTCAATTTTTATATCTTTTAGAAATCACCACACTGTTTTCCACAGAGGTTGTACTAGTTTACTCTCCCATCAACAATGTAGAATTCCCTTTACCCCACATCCTCTCCTGCATCTATTGTTTTTGAGTTATTGATGATGACCACCCTGACTAGAGTTAGGTGGTAACTCGGTGTTGTTTTAATTTGCATTTATTTGATGATTAGTGAGGCTTTTTATCTTTCATTTTGTTAGTATGCTAGATTATACTGATACATTTTCATATGTCAAACAGTCCTTTATTCCCTGAAATATCCTATTTGTTCATGACATATGATCCTATTAAGGTGCTATTAAATCTGGTTTGCTAGCATTTCTTGAAGTATTTTTGCATTCATATTTATCATAGATATTGATCTATTGTTTTGTTTTGTTCATTTTTAGGGGAGTAGTTTCTTTGTCTAGCTTTGGTATCAAAATAAGGGTTGCTTCATAAAATAAGTTTGGAAAAATTGTTTTATCTTCAATATTGCATAAAAGTTTGAGAAAAATTTGCATTAATTTTCCTTTAAATGTTTGTTATAATTCTTCAGTGAATCCATCTGGTCCTAGACTTTTTTTCTGAGAGGTTTTTCTAGATATATGTTTGTTAACATTCTCCATTTTTTTCATAATTTAGTTTTAGTAGATTTATGTGTCTAGTAATTTACACATATCTTCTATTTTATTCAATTTGTAGATGTATAATTTTTCATAATCTTCTATGTTGTTTTTAAATATAGTATTTTATTATCTTTATTTCTGTGAAATTGCAATTGTGAAAGTTGCAAATCCCCTCTTTAATTTATAATTTTATTTCAGTATTATCTTTTTTGTAGTCTAAATTGGTTTATTCTTAGTTTTGTTAATTTTCTTTTTCTATTTTATTTGTTTCTGCTCTAATCTCTATTATTTTCTGTCTTCTGCTAACTCTGGGTTTAGTTTGTTCTTTTTCCAATTCTTGTGATATCAAATCGGGTTGTTTATTTGAGATCTCCCTTCTTTTTTAATGTAGGTATTTATCACTATAAATGTCTCTCTTAGTCTTGCTTGTGTTACATCTCATGAGTTTTGGTATGTGGTACTTTCATTCTTTTTTCTTTTCTTTTTTGTTTCAAGTCATTTTAGTTATTTCCCTTGATTTTATCTTTGGTCCAATGGTTGTTTAAGAACATGTTGTTTAATTTGCATATATTTGTGAATTTTCTAATTTTCTTTCTGATGCTGATTGCTAGTTTTATTCAATTTTGTTCAAAAAGGATGCTTCTTGTAATTTTAGTTTTATTAAATAGTTAAGACTTTTTTTTTTTGCAACCTACAGTGTGTTCTAACCTGGAAACTCTTCTGTGTGCATTTGAGAAGAGCATGTATTCTGCTGACTGTGCATAGACTTTCTTACATATCAGATAGGTCCAATTGGACTAGGGTGTTGTTCAAGTCCTCCTATTCCTTTTTGATCAGCTGTCTGGTTGTTCTATCTATAATTGAAAACTGGTTATTAAATTTCCTATTATCATGTTACTATGTTTGCAGTTTTGCCAATATATGCTTTATATATTTGAGTACTCTGATATTGTCTGGATACATATTTATAATTGGTATACATTTCTGGTGATGCCATCTGTTTTTAATTATATGATGATCTTTTTTGTTTATCACTTAAAATTTATTTTCCCTGATATGAGTATTTTTTGCTTATTATTTGCATGAGAAATCTGCTTCTTTTGCTTACCATTTGTATGGGATACGTTATTTTTCAACCTTTTATTTTAAGCCTGTATGAACACTTAAATACAAAGTGAGTATCCTACAGAGTTTTCACTTACTCATTCAGCCACTCCATGTCTTTTGACTGATGAATTCAATTCATTTCGTATTTAAAATACTTAATGACAGAGGACTTACTATTGCCATTTTGTTGTTTTTTGTCTGTCTTGTAGCTTTTTATTTTTTTGCTTGTTTCTTTTGCTTGTGTTCCTCCTTTCCTTTCTTGCAGTTTTCTGTTCTTTTCATTGATTTTTATAGGGTCAGGCTTTTAATGTTTTTTTAAATTCTCTTATACATATTTTCTTTGTAGTTACCATGTTACCATAGGGCTTCCACAAACCATTTCATAATACTCTATTTTAAGTTGATAACAACCTAAATTTAATTGCATCAAAAATTCTACACTTTTACTTCCACTCATACACACTTTATGTTATTGACATTAAAAACTTTATTTTTATATTGTGTATCAATTAATATATTTTAGTTATATTTTAATACTTTTATACTTTAATTACACACCAAAATTAAAAGTGATCCATGCTCCACAATTATAGTACTCTGTTTTTGTTATATAGTTACATTTACCAGCAAGTTTTATACTTTCATTTGCTTTTTATTGCTATCTAACAGACTTTTGTTTCAACTTGAAGAACTTCCTTTAGTATGTTTTTGCAAAGTAGGTATAGCAATTATAAACTCTTCAGTTTTGTTTACATGAAAATGTTTTTACTTCTTCCTCCTGTCTGAAGGAGAGATCTGTCGCATGTAGTATTTCTGGTTGGAAGTTTTATTTTTCACTTTGAATATATCATTCAGCACTTCGAATATATCATTCCTCTTCCTTCTGGCCTGCAAGACTTCTGCTGAGAAGTCTTTTGTAGTGTTATAGAAGTTTTTTTGTATGTAACAAGTCATTTTTATCTTCCTGCTTTCAAAACATTCTCTTTGTCTTTTATTTCTAGCAATCTGATTGTATTGTATATTGCTTTTTTTGGTTATCCCATTTAACTTCTTAAATACGGATGTCCATTTCCTTTTCCCAATTTGGGAATTTTTCTGCCATTACTTTTCTTTTCCTTTTTTTAAGTAAGGTTTTTGTCCAATTCACACTTCTTCCAAAACTCTCCTGTGGTGTATTTTTGTTCCCCTGATGGAGTCATATCTGTCTCTTAGACGTTCATCACCTTATTCCCCCCCGCCCCCGTGCTCCTCTGGATTATTTCAAATGACATGTCTTCAAGTTTACTGATTCTTTTTTCTGCATAATTAAGTCTGATTTTGAACCTCTTTTAGTGATTTTTTAAAAATTCAATTATTGGCCGGGCTCGGTGGCTCAGCCTGTAATCCCGCGCTTTGGGAGTCCGAGGTGAGTGGATTGCCTGAGCCCGCAGTTTCGAGACCTGCCTGGGCAACTTGGCGAGACTTCATCTCTACAATAATCTAAAAAATTATCTGGGCGTGGTGGCGTGCGCCTGTAGTTCCGGCTACTTGGAAGGCTGAGGCGGAAGGATCGCCAGAGCCCAGCGGGTCGAGGCTGCAGTCTGGGCGACAGAGTGAGACTCCAACTAAAAAAAAAAAAATTCAATTATTACATTCTTTACTTTCAAAATGTGTTTCCTTCTTTTAAAAATTTTCTATGTCTTTGTTGATATGTTCATTTTTATGCATTTTTTCCTGAGCTTATTGAATATCTTTATGTCAGTTATTTTGCATTTCTTGTTGGGTAATTTATATACCTCCATTTTCTAGGACTTGTTTCTGGAGATATATTTTTTGTTCCTTTGCTTGAGTCATGTGTCAAAATGTTGGGCCCACTGGTTTCTTCATGTGGCTTATTATTTTATGTTGGAATCCAAGAATTAAAAAAAAAAGCAGCTTTCTCTCCCAGTCTTTATAGACTGGCTTCACATGGGAAAAGAACTTTATCAATTCACCTAGCTATAGATTCTGGGGGTATCTGAAACATTTTCTATGGACTTGTGTCTATAAATTTTCAATTAGAGAGGTTTCCTGTTTTCTCTTTTCAGAATCCTACAATTTCTTATTCCCTGATGTGTCTGTCTCCAATAATGCAGTTCTCTTACACTGCTGTACGCCACCCATCTCTTTTCACTTTTACCGATCCTCAGGCATCTAGAGTTTGCTGGCTCCCTTCAGTACTCTGAGACAAGCAAAAATTAAACAACAAAATCATCCTTCAGTTGACTCCCTCAAAAGAAAGAATATACGACACACCTTTTATTCTTCTCTTTTCCCCCTCAAGAACAAGTTATTGAGCTGAATTAGCTATTTTCTGCTGTACTGCAAGTCCTCTGAAGTTTTTTGTTTGTTTGTTTTTGTTTTTGTTTTTGTTTTCCCAGTATCCTCAACCTTCAAACATTTTGCGGATGCCAGGTTCTGTCAGCACTCTAAGTCAAGTGAGACTGTGCTGAGTTAGGGAGAAAGATAACAGTGACTGGGTATGTGCTGGTTTAAACTGCTACATTTTTTCCTTGTTGATATCTAATCTGGCACCCTTTTCTGTCAACACTTAAATTCAAACAAGAAAGAAAACAGTCCTTTGGATAGTGCCCCTCCTCCAAATGTGAAATTACACATGCTTCAGTCATCCCTTTCCTCCTCTCCAGGGAAGTGACAGGAATTGGGAGCTTCCCGCTGATTGGACATCTCTGAGCTGGGAGAGGGACTTTGCAAGTGAATATCACAGGTTTTCCTTTAAGCTTCAATGTGGCTAGTATCATGCTCACTTGGGATGTAGGAGCCTCCTGGTTGGTCCCTGGATTTCTCACACACACACACAGAAAAATTATTCTGTGTATTGTTGAATTGGTGTTTATTTTTTATTTGTTTTTATTTTTTTAATTTTTTTGAATTGGCGTTCAAAAAAGGAGGAGGGCTTGGTACTTCTTGTTCAGCTATCTCCCTGACTTCACCACAAGAAATGAAATTTTCTAGATATTGTATTCTTCTTTATTTTTGTTTAAATAAATCCTATCAGAATTGTTTATTCAGCTAGTTATGTGAAATATAATAATATTTGAACTACCTTTTCTGTTCAAATTGTGGGCTATTATTTATTCTTCTTTTTAGGTACACTAATCTGCAAAACAAGAGATTTAGCCAACCAAATTTTAAAACCCTAAGAGGTAGGTGTAATGGAAAAAAGAATCCTGTAATTTACAAATACAATGTTTTAAAAAATTCAACTCCTTCTTCTAATGTAAAACAAAACAGAATAGAAACATTTACAAATTTGATCATTCTGTTTTAGTATTGAAATAGGAATGGAATTGGTTTGAATTTAATGACTGTACTACCATCTGGCATTTGTAATTTTGTAGTCTCCACAGATGCTATAAGATGAGGGAGTCTGGGATAGAAGAAACAGAAAGTAGATGCATAAAATTAAAACATAATATGGCATAAAAGCTTAAATCTTAAGTATGCAATTACTACAATAAAGACTATCCCAAGATGTAATTATCAGACAAATAGATTTTTAACAACATTTAAAAACATGTATTTCTCAAGGTTTTGTACTTTCTCTGGCTTTAGAAAAGTGGGTTGTTAAATGTATCTTGGTGAAAAGAAATATAGGTGTCTTACATATAAAATATGTTTTCTCCTCTGAGATAGCTATAGCTGTGACAAAGGAACCATGCATACTAACTCACTTGCTTCTTTTTTATGTTGAACAACTATTGCTTCTAATAAATAGTGATAAAGAGAACATAGTCTGATTTTGAGGGTAAACTGATTGCTGGAAATGACATTTTTTTGGGGGGGGAAGAGAAATTAGTTCCTAAGATAAGTAGCAGTTTTTTGTTTTCTTTTTCTTGAAAGACAGATCTGATCATCAGCTTCTTCTGAGTCTTTAGTTACCAGTCATTGTTGATGGTTCCAATTTCTCAGCACCTAACACATACTAAGAATTCAAAAGTTTTGTGTTTTTTTTTGAGTTGGAGTCTCACTGTCGCCCAGACTGGAGTGCATTGGCCGCTTCCAGCTACCGCAGGCTCTACCTGCTGGGCTCCAGTGATCCTTCCAAGCCTCAGTCTTCCAAGTAGCTGGAACTACAGGCTTGCGCTACCACACCAGGCTAGTTTTTTTTATTTTATTGTAGAAATGAGGTCTCACCAAGTTGCCCAAGCGGGTCTCAAACCCGCGGGCTCAGGCAATCCACTCACCTCAGCCTCCCAAAGCACGGGATTACAGGCTGAGACACCGAGCCCAGCTTCAAAAGTGTTTGACTGGCTAACACATCCTGAAATTGTTAGACTCGCACTTCTACCGACTCCATGAAGATCACAGGTGTGTTATCAGTCATGGCCCTAGCACACACAAAGGGTTTAAATATGATATTTCAATGAAGAAACTATTTACAGAAGTGTGAACAGGTAAGAAACCTAAACAGAATGGTGAAGTACATGGTGACTAGCAACAATGGGAATCCTTAAACACCACCCTAAACCCAGAGAGATAAGGGAATCCAAAAGTGGACTAATGCAAATGGAATCATACCACATTAGTTCCATGGTTTTATCATTTATTAACGACAGAAGGTTTACTTTTCTAGGAAAGATACAGAAAACAGCAAGTAGTTGAACAATGAATAGCAATCCAATCCAGAAAGGTACAAAAACAAAAGGATAGAAAGAAATGGACCTTTGATAGAAATAGGCCAATTCCTACACTGAAAGATGATAAAAAGAGAGACAGAAGAGTGTAGTGTTAATCTTGTTGAATTTGTTCTAATTTATCAGGTGAAGGAGTCTATACAGATTACATGCTTGAAAATGACAATAAGATGGAGGAAGCTGAGAAGCGGCATGGTGACAATGAACCATTTTTATTAGGACTAGCTGTATGCTAGATACTATTAATGCTATCACAAGTGTATGTTGTAGGTACTGTTAATGGCATCATTTTACAAGAGAGAAAACTGAGAGGTGGAACCTTTAACCCACTATCTCCAAATTACACTGTTCCAACTCACGTGTGCCCACCAGTACAGGTGTCAACAACTCTGTATTGCTGCATAGTGTTCAAATTATTATAGCAGTGAGGGAAACAATAAAATAACAGAAATAATGAAGCGAGGTGTTCTTGTCATCATCCGTAGATGTTATTTGGAAACAGGTTCCTCAAGACCGTCTCTACTTTGTGTGGTCAAAATTAAAACTTTTTCTGCTGGGCTTGGTGGCTCAGCCTGCAATCCCAGCACTTTGGGAGACCGAGGCAAGTGGATTGCCTGAGCCCACGGATTCGATACCAGTCAGGGGAACTTGGCGAGACCTCGTCTCTACAATAAATCAAAAATTAACCGGTCGTGGTAGCATGTGCCTGTAGTTCCGGCTACTTGGAAGGCTGACGTGGAAGGATCATCTGAGCCCAGTAGGTTGATGCTGGGGTGGCCATGAATGTGCTGCTGCACTCTAGCCTGGGTGATGGAGTGACACTCTAACTCAAAAAAGAAAATTTTTTCCATGCTAAATGAGAGATCTTCCTATCTCCATGAGTGATGATATGCCAAGAAATTGATAATAAAAGAACTCATCTGTTGGTCATAACCATGAATTTAACGTGACATTGATAAACTTAGTTCTGATATTTCTGGTCTGCAAATCACAGTTTTTTGTGGGGAGGTAAAGGGAAGCTGCCAGTTTTCAAGCTGTCAGAACAACCAGTGAGGGACAGCTATTAACATCATGAAAAACAAAGCAATCTCTGGCAACTGTTACTATTTTTCTCTGATCCTAAGCTACAGCTAAAATTTTTGAGAAAACAAAGAGGCTAGAAACCCTATTACAGAAGGGAAAAGAGGGAGAAAATTCAGTATTTTATAATCCCTATTGTAAGGAGGTATAAAGTCTCTTTGGTTTTTGTTTTAAGTGTTTTTGTATGAATGATTTCTGTGCCTCTAGAAAAGGGCTTTAGCTCCAAATCAAATTCATTTTAGCCTGACTGTATCCACCACTCTGTGTATACATGAGGACTAAGCAATGAGGCCACACTTTCATCGTCTATAGATGTAGTTTGGAAAAAGGCACATCAAGACCATCTCTTTACCTTGTGTGGTCACAGTTAAAACTTTTCTTGCTAAATGAGAGATCTTCATATTGCTATAAGTGATGATATGCCAAGAAATTAATAATAAAAGACTTTGGATAAGCATTATAATCTGATATATTCAAATAAACATCATATATCTACATTTTCTTATATCTACTGTTGGTAACTGTAGGCACTAAGTGAGCAGGCTGTGTGCTACAACTTTGTGCAACCAATTGAATATCTTTATTCCAGGTACAAAGTTTGTTAGCAATGGCAGCCATTGCCCATGCCTTTAGTAAAACGAATCATTTCTTCAGTCACTTAAAGCAGCATCATCTACTTATTGACACTGTCGTTTATTAGCTTCCTGTTAAACAAGGTAACTTATCAATGAAAAGTTTTAGTAAGTTCTAGTAAAAACAAAGTAATGGTCTGTTCACCGATATTCTCAATGTTTATATGAGATCTTGAGAGGCAATCTTTATGTTATATGGAAATGGAAAGAGACAGATATGCTTCAATACAGCTGATGCAAGAAAATGATTGGAATTTTATATAGTTTCTAATCTCTACAAAGCAATGGCGTAAAGTAGGAATGAGGAAACTTTTCTTTAAAAGGGCACATAATACATATTTTTTCATTTTGTAGACAATACAGTCTTTGTTTTAATTATCTGTCATACTGTAGTATGAAAGCAGTCATAGACAATACATAAGCAAATAGGTGTGGCTGTGATTTAATAAAATTGTATTTACAAAAACAGATGGCCAGTTGGATTTGGTCCATAAACCCGAGCTTGCCAAGACCTGATATAAAATAATAAGATGTTATTGCCTGTTTAATGTAAAGATGCAGTGCTATTTAAATAAAACTTAGAAAACAATGTCAAGTTTCACCTTAATGAAGACGATTTTAGGGTACTGTTTAGTATATATGTGAATGGGTATGTTAATTACAACAGAGTGTTTTCTACTGATCATTGATTCAAGCAAGACTAAAGTCCAAATTTTAAATATATTACCTAATTAGAGGTCAAGGCGGAAAAATGAAATGCCGGAATTAAGCAGTCAAATCACATCTAAAGAAAGAGCTGAATGTGGCAGAGTGAGACCGTGGATAATGTAGCAGCACAATGGTTATGTGTCCTGCTTACACTTCTTCAATGGAATATTTGTTGATACTTCTGTCCACACTTAATGTTTTTATTGTATTTATTTGCTTTTTATCTATCTACCTATCTATTTATCATCTACCTATCTGTCTATATCATCTGTTTATTTATTTTTGAATCAGTGTCTCACTGTTGACCAGGCTGGAGTGCAGTGTCTTGATCACTTCTCACTGAAGCCTCCACTTCCTGGACTTAGGTGATCCTTCTGCCTCAGTCTCCCGAGTATCTGGGATTACAGGTACACAACATCACACCTGGATAGGTTTTTTTTATTTTTTGTAAAGACAAGGACTCGCTATGTTGCCCAGGCTAGTCTTGAACTACTGGGCTTAAGCTATCCTCCCACGATGGCCTCCCAAAATGTTGGGATTGCAGGCATGAGACACTGAGCCCAGTCTACACTTACTGTTTTTTAAATTGCTGTTGTACAGACTCTATTAACCACTCACCCCATTGCCATTGATTATCTTTTTCAACATTTTCTTTTCCAATTTTACTAGTGAAACATCTGTATCTTCATATTTGTTTGATTTCTCATTAGGGGGAAACTAAACAAAACAAGTTTCTCCTTGAATTCATATCTTTTTACTCATTTAGCAAACGAATATGTACTTTACTGTAATTTAGGAAATATTGCTCTGAGTGGGAGCAATGCAGCAGTAGAAAAAGTTCTCAAAATTCTTGCTCTCAAAGGGCTTTCAATCAACGGGTAGATGAATGGATAAGATAATTTCTGATAACGAGGGTGTCAAGACAGTATGGTAGTGATGGTAATAGGGTTGTGGTTAGAGCACCATTTGATTTGGTAGTTGGGAAAGGCCTCTAAAAGGAGGTATCACTGATATTTAAGATCTGAATTATAAGAAGATGTCAATGGTTCTAAAGTCCGGGTCCAGAGCTTTCCAGGGAGAAGAAATGTTCAATATAAAATGTTCTTTCTGGAAACGAATATAACATGTTCCAGGAAATGGAAGTTATGAGTGAAGTCTAACGAGCTAGGAAGAAAGTAGTATGGACTTAGGTCAGACTATCAGGCAAGGAACAGATCACATGGGTTTTGTAAACAAGACAGAGGAATTTGTTGTCTTTTAAGCACAATGGAAGCATTCGAGGAGTTTTAGCAGAATAGTCACATAATTGGTTTCATGTTTTACAGAAATAATTCAGGCTAGTTTTGGAAAAATGAAGTACGTAACAGCAAGAACAAAAGTAGAACAACAAATTAGAAGATATGGCAGTAGTCCAAACAAGAGATTAATTCTGTGTTTGTCTTTTTATAATCACTTTATCTTACCAAATCTCTTGACATTTTTGTTATTTCTATGTATTTTTAGAGTATGTCCCCTGAATCTTTCTTAGCTTAATGAAATGAAATAAAGATAAAAGACTAAGAACCGTCTTTATTCTAGAATTCCAAAAGAAAATGTCAGTGGGATGCTGAGATTACTTTATTTTCACATATGGTTTATACATTAGCGTGAACCCATCAATTCTATCCCTTACAATGTTTTCATACTTTATAAAGAAGATAAAATTTAAATTTCCCAAGTATTGTATTTAGTCAACGTTTGCAGAAAACAATGAAGAAGCTCACATTATTAAGAATGTTACTATCGATCACCATAACTTAGTATTTAGCACAACCACATAGTATTTACTACGAAACAGAAATTTTGTTAGAAACTTTAATCACACTAATATTTAATTGTTACAGCAACTATGTAAAGTATATATGCAGTTAGATCATTTTAAAATTGACAAGACTGAGTCTGAAAGAGATTATGGGACTTGCGAGGGAATACAGCAAATAAGAATTGGGGATGAGAACCAGTACAGATTATTCTGGCTCCAAAACTCCTGTTTTTAACCTGTATTGTGGTGTCTCTATTTAAAAAATAAAATAGTGTTGGCCAATGTGTTTATCACTTTTTTGAAAATAATGTTTGACAACCCATTATATTGTTTCAAAAGAGTAATTTCTTTTTTGTGTGTGCATACACATTACATCTTGTTTTGGTTTGGAGTGATGGAAACTTATACATATGAAAATGACAAAAAACTTATTGTAAGGAAACATGAATCTGAACCACCACCCAATGTAAAAAAAAGAAAAAGTGAAAAATATTTGAATTAAGTTTAAATGCATCAAGATATATGCCTAGAGATGATAAGTTTTGCAAGCTGACAAATCACAACTCCCTTTGGAAACTGGGGAAATATTAGCATGTTTTAAATGTGAAACCATCAGGTACAAGAAAGAAGATCAACACTTATCACTGATGTTGCATATGATTAATGGAGAAATGGTCCACATCATGAAAGTTATTTGTATCTTCAAAGGAGAGAGTTCATAGTGTTTATCCATACTCACCTTGTACAGAGGGCATCTTTTCATGGCTATGTAATTTTAAGAATTGGGATTTAATTGGTTCATTTAAAAAGTAAAGATTCGCCGGGCTCGGTGGCTCAGCCTGTAATCCCACGCCTTTGGGAGGCTGAGGTGAGTGGATTGCCTGAGCCCGCGGGTTCGAGACCCGCCTGGGCAACTTGGCGAGACCTCATCTCTACAATAAATAAAGAAAAATCAGCCAGGCGTGGTAGCACACACCTGTAATTCTGGCTACTCGGAAGGCTGAGTTGGAAGGATTGCCGGAGCCCAGCAGGCCG
>CAUYQG010157827.1:0-18454 GCA_963574415.1 Tarsius wallacei | reverse complement strand
GTAGCCATTGCACCACCAGAGGATTTCTCTTTTAAAAATGTGTGTGGGGGGCAACACCCTCAGGTCTCCTACCACTGCAGGAGATTTTCTATCCTCTCACCAAGTTGCCCAGGCTGGTCTCGAACCCCTGGTCTCAGACAGTTCTCTCGTCTCTGCCTCCCAAAGTGCTGGGGTTACAGGCATGAGCCACCACACCCAGCAAATTATAGAATTTTAAAACAGTCACATGCACTTTTTTTTTTCTTTGAGTTGGAGTCTCACTCTGTTATCCAGGCTGGAATGAATGCCTGGCATGCTGCTCAGGGCCACTGCAGCCTCAACCTGCTGGGCTCAGGCGATCTTTCCACCTCAGCTCTCAGTCTTCCAAGTAGTTGGAACTAAAGGCACGCACCACCACGCCCAGCTAATTTTTAAATTTATGGTAGAGACGAGGTCTCACCATGTTGACCAGGCTGGTCTCGAGCCCACAGACTCTGGCAATCCTCTTGCCTCAGTCTCCCGAAGTGCTGGGATTACCATCATGAGCCACAGAGCCTGGCCCACATGCACATTTTTATTTATTTATTATTTATTTATTATTTTTGAGAAAGCAGGATTTATTGAGAGGATAGAAAATCTCCTGCAGTGGTAGGAGACCTGAGGGTGTTGCCCCCCACACACATTTTTAAAAGAGAAATCCTCTGGTGGTGCAATGGCTACTAAATGCTGGTGTCCTTTGACCAAATATGTCAGAATGGAAGAACAATTTTTAAAAAAATACAGATTCTGGCCGGGCTTGGTGGCTCAACCTGTAATTCCAGCACTTTGGGAGACTGAGGTGAGTGGATCGCCTGAGCCCACGGGTTCGAGACCCACCCAGACAACCTGGCAAGACCTCATCTCTACAATAAATCAAAAATTAGCCAGGCATGGTAGCAAACACCTGTAGTTCCGGCTACTTGGAAGGCTGAGGCAGAAAGATCACCAGAGCCCAGGAGGTCCAGGTGGCGGTGGCCAGGAGCATGCCACTGCACTCCAGTCTGGGTGACAGACAATTAAAAAAAAAAAATACAGATTCTTGGGGGCACGTGACATTAATAAGGTACCTGATCTCAAACGAAGCAAAGTGGGGGCAAAGGTAGGCCCAAACTTTACCTGTACAATGACCACTTGTATACCTAATCCTGAATTGTACCCCACATCTTTAAGATAAATTAAATTAAAAAAAAATACAGATTCTTACAATTCAAAAATACCCTCAGAGGTCTGTGTCAGGAGGTTAGGGTGGGGCTGGAGATTCTTTTTCAAACCCCCACTTGCCCAGCCCCCCAGTCCCCCCCAACCCTTCCCCCTCCACAACACATCTCCAGATGGGTCTAAGGTACAACCATATTTAGGAACTTCTGTGTGAAGACAATTAGAGAGAAACTCAGGGAGTCAATTTCAGCATGCAGCTTTTACACTTTACAAAAATGCGACCACACCCAGGGTCATTTGTGACTTCCCATAAGCTCTCAGGCTGACTGGGCAGGGTCACCAGCTCCCTTTGTCACAGAGCAGAAAACTGAGGACCTGGAAAATCTAGTGATATCCCCTACCCAACACGGAACAGTCACAATCCATTGGTGGTAGAGTTTGCACCCTGCAGGCGGCAGAGATGTGATTAGAACTTGGGCCTCTGGATGCAAACTCTTTCCAGTCATCCCCCCTCCACCAACGGTATAAACTCATGTTCCAGGTTCCAGGAAGTCCCAAGGACACCACTGGGGGAGGGGAGTCAAAGAAGGCTGGGAGAGAGTGTCAAACTCCTGGAGGGGAAAGTTCAGGGAGGCTGTCTCCTGGGAAAGACTCTAGTTGCTCTAAGGACTTGGAAAACAGATGTCATTCACATGCTAACTCTGCCTGAGTGTGACCCAGGATTGCCACTTTCTCTTTCTATGCTTGTCCTTGTCGGCAAAATGGGGCTGATATCTATGCCCTGCCCCCAAGATGCTTACAGAATGTAAATCACTCTAAAAATCCAAGTTATTATTATTGTTATCAAGGGAAGTTGTGATATTCCCCACTCAGAAGGTCCTTGGGGACAAAACTAAATCCAGCCTTTCACTCATTTGAGGAACACTCTCGAGCACTTATGTGCACAACACTGTGCTGGGCACTGAAGACACATCCCCTCATTTAATCCTCACAAGGGGGTCAGTGCTGCTGTCATTCTTTTACAGATGGAGAGGCTGAAGCTCAGCAAATAAGTTGCAATTCATTCAATCGTTTGTTCATTCATCTAACTTTTTTTTTTTTTTTTTTTTTGAGTTGGAGTCTCACTCAGTCGCTCAGACTGGAGTGCAGTGGCCGCTCCCGGCCACCACAGCCTCGACCTGCTGGGCTCCGGCGATCCTTCCGCCTCAGCCTTCCGAGCGGCTGGAACTACAGGCGCGCGCTACCACGCCCGGCTAATTTTTTTTTATTTATTGTAGAGATGAGGTCTCGCCCAGTTGCCCAGGTGGGTTTCGAACCCGGGGGCTCAGGCAATTCACTCACCTCAGCCTCCCAAAGCGCGGGATTACAGGCTGAGCCACCGAGCCTGGCTTTCCACCCAACTTTTACCGAAAGCCTGCTCTGGCCAGGCTCTGGGCCAAGTGCTGAGAAAAAGGTGAACAAGTCCTTCAGGAGACGTGCCCATAAATTACTTCAATAACAACTCAGTACATGCTTCAACAGACAAGGTGCAGTGGGAACCAGAGGAGGAGCAACTGGCTCCTTTGGGGGTTATGGGGATGGATGGCTGACCTCCTGCGGGGTCCCTGCCTGCATGAGGACTTGCTGTGTACTTCCAGAAACCTCTTTCCCCCACTGAGCCTCGGTCTCCATCCGGAAAATGAAGAGGCTGGCTGGGCCTGAGATCCTGCAACTGTAGGATCTCTGCAACTGTAAACCTCTGATCCTCCCATGTCACTTCTGATCAGTTCTAGCTCGGCTCCGCGAAGGCCAGACTGAGCCCCTTGGAAAGTTCCAAACAACCCGTCCCACGGCAGCTTTCGTAGCCTGGGGCGGGACTTGGGGCCCAAGGGGCGGGGTTCCGGCAGGGGCGTGGCCCATACCTGGAGGGCGGTGCACTCGGACTGCCCAGAAGCTTCTGCCCAACCAATGAGCGCCCGGGGGCGGCGAAGCCCCTCCTCTGGGTATAACAGGTTGCCGAGCCGGGGGGCGCGGCGCGCAGGTCTCGAAGCCCTACTTGGTGCCTGTGTTGGGCCCTCGCCGTCTGGAGCTGCGGCCGCCGGTTGCACGGCCGCGCGGATTCCTTGCGTCCTGGGGCTGAGCAGGGCCACGAGTCGCGTTCGGCTTTCCTTCGCCCGGCCGAGCTGCAGGGGCCGCACAGTGCCTGGGTCTCCCGCCGCAGAGGAGCGACTGGCCTGGACCCAGGGGAGCCCGCGCTGACCATCCGCCCGCTGCCCCCCCACGCAGCCGGCCCGGCGCCATGGCCGACCACCTGATGCTCGCCGAGGGCTACCGCCTGGTGCAGAGACCGCCGCCCGCTGCGCCCGCCCACGGCCCTCACGCGCTCCGGACTCTGCAGCCGTACGCTGGCCCGGGCCTGGACAGCGGGCCGAGGCCGCGGGGGACCCCGCTGGGCCCGCCGCCTCCCCCACCCGGGGCCCTGGCGTACGGGGCCTTCGGGCCGCGGTCCTCCTTCCAGCCCTTCCCCGCCCTGCCGCCGCCGGCCGCGGGCAGCGCGCAGCTGCAGCCTGTGGCCACGCTGTACCCCGGCCGCCCGACCGCGTCCCCCGGCGCCCCGGGAGGACCTCCAGGGCTGCAGCCGGCTCCCGGCGCCGCGGCCCCACCACCTTCCGCTCACGCCCTGGGCGGCATGGACGCCGAACTCATCGACGAGGAGGCGCTGATGTCGCTGGAGCTCGAGCTCGGGCTGCACCGCGTGCGCGAGCTGCCCGAGCTCTTCCTGGGCCAGAGTGAGTTCGACTGCTTCTCGGACTTGGGGTCGGCGCCGCCCGCCGGCTCGGTGAGCTGCTGAGCGCGGCCGGGCGCCCGCCTGGCGTGCCCGACGGGACAGCGGGGCCTGACTGCCCGCCGGACTCCGCTCCCGGCGACGGGGCCCGGCACGCACCCTCCGTGAGGGTGGAGGCAGCGGGTTTGTGCGCGGAGCCCGGCACCGGGCCCTCCTGGCCCTGCCTTCTGCGGGATGACAGTCTGGCTCCACGTCTCCCCTCGAGCCTCGGCGGTAAAGCAGAAACTGGACCAGCTTTTGGACTCTGGTTCTTGGGTTGTGTCCTCTCTCTCTCGTGTGTCCGCCAGCCCGCCACCCAATCTGAGCCATTGCAGGCCTCTGCCTGATTTCCCCTTTACCGGGATTGGGTCCCCGGAGCCACCGGCTACTGAGCCTCCACCCCTCTGCCTGCACCCTGCAGTCGCGAGGCGGAGAAGACAGACCTCACCCGTGGAGCAATGCCCCATCTGACCTCCAAAACCAAAATAAAACTGGGTCACTTTACAATCTTGCCGTTTTCATTTCCTTGTCATCCCAATCCACGACTATATACTTAGCCTGAAGACCCTGGGTGGCATGAGGGCCATAGTCCCCAGCAGGGCCCAGGAGAGGAAACGGAAAACTTCTCTCAAAACCTTCTTGTGAGTTGTGCAATTGTTTTATCATAACCTGGAAGGCAGAGGCTGCCACCAGGTGGAGGGGTAACTCACTGGGCTACCCATCTCCCAGGGTGGGGGAGCTTGACTCTGCCAGTGGGGAGCTGGGTGGCAGCTGATTCGGTCAGCCCTGGCTTTGGACCATGGCTTTCTCCCTTGTCCAAGACACTGTCCATTCAGACTCCTGAGGCTGTTTTCTCAGAGGGAGATGGTCCCAGTCTCCTCAGGTGGCTGTGCTGCCTTTTGCTCAGTGCCAGGTACCTAGGCAGCCCTCAAGTGACAGCGATGATGTTTCTACAAATTGGTGCTAGTTTTATTCCAGGCCCTGTGCCAACCTGGTACATGCCCTCATGGAATCACAGTGCAGGTGGGAGAAGGTGGGTGACAGGCCTGGAAATAAATGAGTCTTGGTATAAGAAATACTGAGTGATTGAAAACAGGTAGATAAGCCAAGTGGGCAAACTCAGGAGGGAGCAGTTTCAGATAGTTGGGGTGGGGGTCAGTTCCGGCTTCAGGGAGCCGGTGTCATTTCAGGTGATGAGCAGAGTCTTGAGTGGTGAATACGTTTTTAGGAGTTAGAGAAGAGCCTGTTTAAAAGCAGGGAGGCAGACAAGTGCAGGAAATGTTCGGGAAAGGCATGGAGTGTCTAGAAGGGACAAGAAAGTTCTAATAACTTTACGACAGCTTCATGAGGTGAGCACCGTTGTCGTTCTACAGATGAGGGAAGCGGACCGTGACCAGGCTTGGCAGGATCCAGCCTCAATCATGACCACCGGTGTGAGTTCCTGGCCACACTCTGCTGTTGACTATCTCCCAAAAGATCTATAGGTGCTTCAGGCATGTAGAGATAGACTGGAAAAGAGAGGCTGGTGGCAGGAAGGAGGCCGGGTCAGATGTTGCTGACCATGCTGGCCAGGCGGTGGAGCATTCTCCAGGACAGAATGGGCTCCAGAGACTCTAGAGATGAACGCCCGGCTGAGTTCTTCTGTCTCCAGCAGTTGGGCTTTGCTTTTATGCCAAGTTTGTTTGTTGACTCTCTGCCAGCCTGTGAGTTCTCCCACAGAGAGTACTGTGTTGGCATCAGCTTGGAAGCTACTGGGGTGGGCATGGAGTGGGCGACAGGAGGTATTTGGCAAATGAATAAAGGTCTCCCTTAAGATCATAGAGTCTTCTGGGACAGGATGAAGAGAGAAAAGAAAAGAGGCTTCTGGAAAGGGACTGGTCTGAACTCCGGGCTCAGAGAAGCCAGTGTTTGTTCCTGGCTTTTCCCAGGACCCCAGGCCAGAGACAGAAACCAAGGGTCTAAACTGGGAAAGGGGGGTTTGGCCCTGAGCTGGACACTACCCTGATTCCCTTCTCTCTGAACCTCGGTTTCCCCACCAGTGAAATGGGGCTAATGTTCCGCCCTGCTACTTTACAAAGCAATAAGCTTCATGATAAACCAGAAACCAATTCAGTGTTGGGTTAATAAGCAGTTGGTAAACTCTAAAGTGCTCTCCACACTTTGGGATTGGAAGGGAAACCCAACCCTAGCCTCTTTCCAGAGTTCATGAAGGTGGGGTGCAGGAGGGGATCCAGCTGCTGAGCTGTTCTCTCTCCCCTCCCCCTCCCAAAGGGACTGCTGACAAGTTGGACAGAGAAGAGGAGGTTGGGGCAGCCCACCTCTGGATCCCCATGTTCTGATACTCTTTGGAGGCTTCCAGCCCTATCAGGTGGAAAAGGAGAGAGTGCACGTGGAGCAGTGGGAAGAGTAAGGGGCTTGTGGTCTGATAGCCTCAGGGTCCAGTCCCAGAGGCAGCTCTTACCAGCTTCCTGGCCTTGGTTCCTGAGTCTTGGTTTTCCTAAGACGACCACACCAGCTTCCTGTGGTTCCAGCAGGGTGTCTCTCTTCTCTTCCCAGGGACATCCTCCTAAAGCCCCTGTTGTCCCTTTGGTCCTGTGGATTTCACTCTCATGCCTGAGCTGGCTCTTTTGGGGTCAGGAGTCAGAATTCCTCAGAGTCAGAAACTAAGTCATGACTCAGACAAGACATTTTTCCATCCCTTTTTTGTTTTTCCCTATTCATATCAAAGTTTCCCCAGGCTTATGTTCTTTATTTTGAATTATCTTTGGTTGACTGAATTTTTTTAAGGTTTATTTTGTTCAATTGCTTTCCAAGACTCTCCATTGTCCTCACCAATCTTGCCTTGTTCAGTTTTTTTTAAACTTATATATAGAGAGAAAGAGAGAGTCAGAGTCTCACTCTGTCACCCAGGTTGGAGTGCAGTGGCATGCTCATGGCCATCACAGCCTCAACCCACTGGGCTCAGGCAATCCTTCTACCTCAGCCTTCTAAGTAGCTGGGACTACAGGCACGTGCCACCACGCCCAGCTTATATTTTTTTTTTTTTTTATTGTGGAGACAAGGTCTCGCCAAGTTGCCCAGGCTGGTCTCAAATTCCTGGGCTCAGGCAATTCTTTCACCTCCACCTCCCGAAGTGCTGGGATTACAGGTGTGAGCCACCATGCCCAGCCTGGTTGACTGGATTTTATCACCAAGTCATTGTGTTTCTTTCTTCAAGAAAATTGTAACTCCTCTTGAACTCATCTGTAAAATGGGGATGCTAATAGTGCCACCCCCATAGTTCTACTGTGGAGATTAAATAACGCAGGTAAAGTATTTAAAACAGTGTGAGCCGGGCGCAATGGCTCACACTTGTAGTCCCAGCATTTTGGGAGGCAGAGGCGAGAGGATTGCCTGAGCTCAGGGGTTTGAGACCAGCCTGGGCAACATAGTAAGACTTCGTCTCTACAATAAATCAAAAGATTAGCCGGGTGTGGTGGCACTTGCCTGGAGTTCCAGCTACTTGAAAGGCTGAAGTGGAAGGATCACCCGAGCCCAGCAGGCTGTGGTGGCCGTGGCTGCAGTGGCTGTGAGCATGCCAATGCACTCCAGCCTGGGCGACAGAGTGAGACTCCAACTCAAAAAAAAAAAAAAAAGCATGGTGTGTAGTAAGTGTTATCCCTGAACCCTGGTGTTTGGGGGACACCTTTGTATTAGAGTCTTAGGATGGCTATATTTTCTCCAGCTAGAACGGGGTTAGTGACAGTTTGTAGGCTGGGTTCCCCAGGAAGCAGACTCTGAGATGGGGTCAGCTTGCAGGGGCTTTTCAGGGAGCATCTTCAGGATCAACACCTGTGGAAAGGAGGGGACGGAAGCCGAAATGAGCTAATGAGCCACAAAGCAGGCTCCACAAGAGCTTCAGCCAGCCCCAGGACTAGAAGGGCCCTTCAGCGTTGGCCTGAGTTGGGCCGTGTTCCTCCTTTAAGTTCCTGCCTTCAGCAGACACCTTGGATGTGGGCTACCTAGGCTGGAAGAGCTGCAGGGCAAGGCTGCCTGCCGAGGGCACTCCTGGCAGCCGGGGCAATGATGTCGTGGAACGAGGCGCTGGACAGCACATCACACTGTCAAAGGGATGGGGACTAGGATGAGATGGTGTCATCATGGTCATAACAGCAAGTGCCTCTGGATATCTTGTTGGTCTCACTTTAGTCCCAGACCAGACTAGCACCTTCCCAATGACAGAATAACAAAAATTTTTTTTAGGTGTATCAACGGTATAGGGTTGGTGTGATGAGACCCTATAAAAAGTGCCTAGTACATGGTCGATTCTCAACAACTGAGCGCAGCAGTCACCACCGTCATCATCACTGTCATCATTCCAGGTCACCTAAGTGTTTAACAGTCATTGGTTGAATAAATTAATGAACAGTCTGATTCTTGTCTTTTCTCAGGAAGCTTAAGTAGTTTAGCTGATTACTAAGTAATCCTCTTGAATTCCTTAATCCATCTTTGCCTGGTTCTTTATGCTACCCTGTTGTTAGAAGTGCTGGGTCAAGATTAGTGCCAACTGGAAGATCAAGTAAGTACTGTCAAGTACCCACTGTGTGCAGGCATGATGGGAGCTGACAGGAAGTGCCCGGTGGGTACTCTTTCTTTTCCAGTCTCTCTCTTCTTTTTTGTTTTTGAGTCAGAGTCTCGCTCTGTCGCCCAGACTGGAGTGCAGTGACCGCTCCCGGCCACTGTAGCCTTGACCTGCTGGGCTCCGACAATCCTCCCGCTCAGCCTTCCAAGTAGCTGGAACTACAGGTGCGCACTATCACGCCCAGCTAATTTTTTTGATTTATTGTAGAGATGAGGTCTCGCCAAGTTGCCCAGGTGGGTCTCAAACCCTCAGGCTCAGGCAATTCACTCACCTCGGCCTCCCAAAGCGCGAGATTACAGGCTGAGCCCCCGAGCCTAGCCTCTTTTTTTTTTTTTGAGTTGGAGTCTTACTCTGTCACCGAGACTGGAGCGCAGTGGCATGCTCACAGCCACAGCAGCCTTGACCTGCTGGGCTCGGGTGATCCTTCCACTTCAGTCTTCCAAGTAGCTGGTATGGCAGGTGTGTGCCACCATGCCCAGCTAATTTTTTTTTAATTTATTGTAGAGACGAGGTCTCATCATGTTACCCAGGCTGGTCTGGGTTCAGGCAATCCTCTCGCTTCTGCCTCCCAAAATGCTGGAATTACAGGCTTGAGCCACTGTGCCCAGGTTTCACTCTGTGGCCCAGGCTAGAATGCAGTCTGTGTGTGTGATCATAGCTCATCGTAACGTCAAACTCCCGGGCTCAAACAATCCCTCCTCGGCCTCCTGGGTAGCTGGGACTAAAGGTGCATACCACCATGGCTGGCTAATTTTTTTTTTTTTTTGTAGCCCAGACTGGTCTCAAACTATTGGCCTCAAGCAATCCTTAAACCTTGGCCTCCAAAAGTTCTTGGATTATAGGCATGAGTTACCACACCCCACCCAGCCTCTCCTTTAATCATGGCCCAACCTTGTAAATAGCACCGCTAGGTAGTTTATCCCCATTCCAGAGGTCAGGACAGTGGGGCACAGACAGTGAATTATTCTAAGCCACACCCCAGTAAGTGGTGAGGTAAGTATGCCCTCCCAGGCCTATCCAGGGCCCTTCCCCTGCCGAGGCTGCATCTCTGGACTTGAGCCTGGGTGGAAAAACAACAGAGTGCCAGACCTGGTCTGCCACTCTGAGGCTGTGAGATACAGAGGAAGTCACTAAGCCTCTTTTGGCTTCGGTTTCTTCTTCCTTACAATGGACAGCATAATCCCAACATCAGAAGAGTATACAAAAGGAGCCAGGAGCAGTGGCTTGTGCCTGTAATCCCAGCATTTTGAAGTCCAAAGCAGGAGGATCACTTGAGGCCAGGAAACAGAGAACAGCCTGGGCAACATAGCAAGACCTTGTCACCACAAAAAGTCAAACTATTATCCAGGTGTGTGATCCTGGCTACTCGGGAGGCTAAGGTAGGAGGACACCTTGAGCCCAGGAGGTCAAGGCTTCAGTGAGCTATGATTGTGCCGCTGCACTTCAGCCTGGGCAGCAAAACTAGCAAGACCTTGTCTCTAAAAACTAAAAAAATAAAGTAGTTAGAGACAAACCTGGACAACATAGAGAGAGAATTTTTTGTAGCTACAAAAAATTTGAAAAATTAGCCAAGCATGGTGGTGTGCACCTGTAATCTCAGCTACTCAGAAGGCTGAGATGGGAAGATCGCCAGAGCCCAGGAAGTTGAGACTGTGGTGAGCCGTGATTGTTCCACTCAGCTTGGGTGACAAAGTGAGACCCCAACTCAAGAAGAAGGAGAATGAAGATGAGGAGGAGGAGGAGGAGGAGGAAAGTGGGAAGAATTCAAATGAGCCTAGGATCCTGAGAGCACATAGCAATCGCAATGCTGCATGGTCAGTGTGGGTTTGGGGGTGAGCAACCATGGCCTCTACCCTGCAGCTGTGCTGGGGAGAGGAGACCTGCACACACCTGGCGATTTGATCTCTGGCTAGCCTGGAACATTCAATGTAGAGCCTCATGTCTGGAAGGGTGGGATGTGGTTAGTCTGGGGAGGACACACAGGTGCCCCCTGGACATGAGTTAAGGCCTAAGGTCCAAAGTGTGCCCTGATAGGTAGGAGAAACAAAGGAAACTGCTCTGAGCTCAGTCTCCCCATCTGTCAAGTGGAGACGCCACAGGCTGCCTGTGAGGATGAAATGTGGTGATGTTGGGTGCCTGCCCGTGAGATGGAACCATTGTCGGAAAACACAGGGACGAGGAGACAGAGCCTCCTCCGGGTTCCTTCCCACCCTCAACTCCACATGCCCCAGGCTCCTCAGTCAAGATGTCCTCATGCCACCATGCCTCTGTTCCTTGCCTGTGCTGCTTCTGCGGCCCGAAATGCCCTGCCCAGGACCTTTTCCACATGTGAGAGGCCTGTGAGAGTCTTTCCCTACCAGACTGTCAGGTTCTGTCCTCAGAACCTGACTCACCATCATGGGACTCAGAGTGGGTGTAAGGAAGTGCTGGAGAGAGGGGCCGCTCCCCAGGCCAGAGGCTGGGTCTGGAGTCTGAGTAATAGAGTTGGGAGCTCTGAATTCTAGACCCAGTTAAACCATGAGCTGTGGCCATGAGCACGTCCTTTGAGCTCTCCAAGGTCAGTGTGATGAGGGCCACGTTCCCTGTCCTCCTGCCTCAGGTGCTGGGCAGTAGTGAGGCTGGACTGAGGTAGGAGGAGGGAAATGGGCGCTCTTGCCTAGTGTGGTGGTGGACCAGCGCTACAGGCCACGGGCTGGACCTTCCCAAGTCCCTTCAGTCCTACAGCAACTCCTCATTCTAGGCAGTCGAGGCTCAGAGAGGTTAAGCAACCTATTCACCAACACACAGCCAGCACAGGGGAGGAACAGACACATGGTAAACCAGACAAGGCTCTTGGGAAAATGGTTTTCTTATTTGCAGAGTGGGGGAGGGTGGGCATCTGTAAGCATCAAGTCCAGATCAAGCCCGCTCCCACAGAACAGAGGCGCAGCCAGGGACGGAGCAGGGAGTCCTAAGCAGCTCGTCTGAGGGCGGTCTCCAGAAGGACTCCCGTGCCGCTTCCTTGTGAGCAGCTCAGGCTTGGGGCTTTGTCATAAAATGGGCACATCCAGACAACAGGACCCTACCCTTTTGCCCCCAGCCCAACAGAGGATATGAGTTTTTTGTTTTTTATCTAAATAAACACTTTTTTTTTTCAGTTGGAGTCTCATTGTCACCCAGGCTGGAGTGCAGTGGCACACTGATGGCCACCGCAGCCTTGACCTGCTGGGCTACGGCGATCCTTCCGCCTCAGTCTTCCAAGTAGCTGGAACTACAGGCATGCACCACCATACCCAGTCAATTTTTTTACTTATTGTAGGGATGAAGTTGTCCAGGCTGGTCTCGAACCCATGGGCTCAGGCAATCCTCTTGCCTCTGCCTCCCAAAGTGCTGGGGTCACAGGCATGAGCCACTGCACCCAGCCTAAACACATGGGTTTTAGTCAAAATAAATAAATGCTTCAGGCAAAATAATGTCCAAGCCATTTAAGAAAGTATAAGGTAAGGCGTCAAAGACCCCCAAGTTTTTCAACATACATGCATGTAATGATTCCATTTTATTACATGTATGTTACATACACATATAATGCACATCTCTTTGTTACATAAATGGGATTACAATTTTTTAAAAATCGTCTCACTCTGTGGCCCAGGCTGGAGTGCAGTGGTGCAATCATGGTTCACCACAGCCTCTACCTCCTGGGCTCAAACCATCCTCCTGCTTCAGCTTCCCTAGTAGCTGGTACTATAGGTAGCCACCACCACACCTGGCTAATTTTTCAAAAACATTTTTGGTAGAGACAGAGTCTTGTTATGTTACCCAGGCAGGTCTCAAACTTCTGTCTTAAGCAACCCTCCTGCCTCAGCCTCCCCAAATGTTGGGATTACAGGTGTGAGCCACTGCACCCGGCTGATACTATTTTACATAAGTGGATTTTTTGCCTTAATATATTTTGGAAATCTTCTCATGTCAGTAAATACGGCTCTACGTCATTCTCTTTAATAACCCCATTGTGTATCATCTACTTAACCTTCTCCTTTGGATAGAAATGTAGCTTGTTTTCTAAATTTTGCTGTTACTAACAATGCTACAAAGAGTATTCTTGTTTATTTACATTTAGACACTTGTAAAAACATCTTTGTAGAATGAATTCTTAGAAGGGGAATTACTGGATCAAAAATATGAGCAAAAAAAAATTATATTGGCTTCTGCCAATCTCTTCCTGGTAACTGATCACACATCCCTTCCTGCCAGCACTGTAGGAGAGTATCTGCTGGCTCACACCCTTAGCTGTGCTGGACATGAGCAATGTTTTTAATTTTTACCTCTCTACAGGGAAAAAAGTCATTTAATTTCCATTTATTTATCAATAAAGATGTTGTCTACTTGTAGGAATTACTTGTTCATATCCTTGCTCATGTTTCTACTGAGATGTTTGTCTTTTTTGTAATAGTTTGTAAGAGCTCTTTTTTATAATTTTTATTTTAAAGATGTGGGGTACAATTCAGGATTAGGTATACGAGTGGTCATCGTCCAGGTAAAGTTTGGTCCTCTCTTTCATCCCACTTTGCCCGATTAAGAGCTTTTTCTATATTATGAATAGTAAGCCTTTGCCTTTTGTAAATGTTCAGATACTCTCTCCCCATTTGTTGCTGGTCACTTAATTGTCTATATGGAAGTTGTTTAAAAAAATTTTTTTTTTTAGTTGGAATCTTACTCTGTTGCCATGCTGGAGTGCAGTGGCATGCTCATGGTCACCGCAGCCTCCACCTGCTGGGCTCAGGCAATTCTTCTGTTTCAGCCTTCCAAGTAGCTGGAACTACAGGCATGCACCACCATGCCCTGCTAATTTTTTAATTTATTGTAGAGACGATGTCTCATCAAGTTGCCCAGGCTGGTCTCTAACCCATAGGCTCAGGCAATCCTCTTGCTTCCACTCCCCAAAGTGCTGGGATTGCGGGCATTAGCCACAGTGCCAGGCCTGAAGTTATTAATTTTTTTTTTGAGTTGGAGTCTCACTCTGTCACCCAGACTGGAGTGCAGTGGCCGCTCCAGGCCGCTGCAGCCTCGACCTGCTGGGCTCTGGCGATCCTTCTGCCTCAGCCTTCCAAGTAGCTGGAACTACAGGCACGTGCTACCACACCCGGCTAATTTTTTGATTTATTGTAGAGATGAGGTCTCTTCAAGTTGCCCAGGCGGGTCACAAACCCGCAGGCTCAGGCAATTCACTCACCTCAGCCTCCCAAGGCACGGGATTACAGGCTGAGCCACCGAGCCCGGCTGAAGTTATTAATTTTTAAGTCATCAGATCTCTATTTTTTCCCTCAAGAGCTTCTGGATTTCAAAGCAGGACAGAGAGTTCTGGCTCTTCTCAGAAATGGTCAGAGATGCCTGTGGAGCTGTGCTTCTGCCCAGGCTTCGTGCGCAGACAGCAACTTGGACAGACCAGCAGTGAGGCCTGGAGACAAGTCCGGGGCCTGGCGTCACTCAGACCTGGGTTCGCATTCTGGCTCCAAACTACATATACGACATTTGATCGAACCACCCTGTCACTCTTAGCTTCTCTTTTTGTTTTTCTTTCTAATCTAAAATATGTTCAGATACTTACACACTCAACAGATGGGATTCAATGAGCTCCTGGCCGACATGTTTCCAGCACAGTGCACGGCACACAGGAAGCTTGGAGTAAGCAATAGCTGTTTCCAACTTAGTGCAGTAGTTGCTGGGTCAGCGGTAGCTATTAACATGTCCAGAGGAGGGGCTGGGTAGGGAGGGCTGACTTCAAACCATGTCCCACACAAGTGGCTGAAAGACAGAGCTCTTCAGCCTGCAGAGAAAGACCCAGGGGCAGAAGTGGATATGTGCTATTTTTATTTATGCCTTCCAGGATTTCATTGCCCTTGATAAAAGGTTTCCCCAGATTTCCTTTGGGGAACTCCCTCTACCTCATTTACAGCCCATACAGTTTGGGTAAGTTTGCTGCTTATTCTCCACGCAACTCAAAATAAAATAACACCAAGTTGTAAAATTAGTATAAGAAAGCCCCAAAAGTTCCTTTTCCATGATGATTTTGAAACAGCAATGCTCTATCTCCTCTGTCTCCTTTTCTTCTTCACATAAAAGTATTTCAAATTTGCAGCTAGAGCCTTAAACATGCGCACTATATGCTTCTTAGGTCATCTGGTGCTGACTCATAACATCTCACCGACACTCAGTAATCTGAGTGCATTATTATTCCAGGTTATACAGAGATGCGGGAACTGAGGTTCAGAGAGGTGAGGCGACTTGCCTATGACCTCACAGCTAGTAATTTATTGAGTTAAAATAGTTAACAAGTGGCCAGGCTCGGTGGCTCCCAGCCTGTAATCCAAGCACTTTGGGAGGCCAAGGCGAAGTGGATTGCCTGAGCCCAGGGGTTTGAGACCAGCCCAGGCAACTTGGAGAGACCTCGTCTCTACAATAAAGCAAAAATTAGCCAGGCGTGGTAGCACATGCCTGTAGTTCTGGCTACTTGGAAGGCTGAGGCAGAAGGATAGCCAGAGCCCAGCAGGTCGACGCTGGGGTGGTCTCAACTCCAACCCCCCCCCAAAAAAGTAATAAAATAAAGTAGTTAACACAGTAAAGATAGTACCTTGCACACAGTAAGAGAAATTTAACTGCTAGCTCAGCTGCTATAACAAAGAGAACCAGGAAAAAGTTTAAGTGGCTAAAATAACAAAATATTTCTTTCTAGTTCCACCCAGTCATTCAGACCCAGATTGCTTGTTCCTGTTGTTCTGCTATTCATGACCCCAACCTCGTGAGCCAAGATGGCTGCTTGAAGTTCAAATTGGCTTCCCCCCGCCCCCTCTCTTTATCTTTGTCTGCATAGTGGAAACTGGTTCATGGACACTTCCATGACCCAGCTCTATGGAAGAAGGGACTGAGGCCGTTAGCACACCCAATGTTCTAAGGCCCAGTGACACATCACTTCTGCTCGGATTCTCTTGACAAGAATTTAATCACATGACTACGTTTTGCTGCAAAGAAGACTAGGAAATATGGTTTCTAGCTGGCAACCATGTTTTCATCAATAATCCAGTTACCATGAAAGAGGGGAGAAATGGACTTTGGTGGACAACAGCAGCTACCACCATAGCGAGTGGTAGTAATAAAAGGCTCAGTTGAGATTAGAAATCAAGTCTCCTAAGCCCCAGGGCACTTGGGGGGAGGAGAAGATGTAGAAGCCTGAGTCCTACATAAAGAGAACTGTTGGAATTTAGCAGACTTGGTATCAGTCAGTCATCATCACTGTGGGTGCCCATCTTAGGTCTCAGTTTCCTTGTTTTTGTTGTTGTTGTTTGTTTGTTTGTTTTAGAGTCAGGATCCCATCTCATTCTGTAACCAGGCTGGAGCACAGAAGCATGATTATGGCTCAACCTCCTGGCCCCGGGTGATCCTTCCACCTCCCAGGTGACTGGGACTACAGGCATGTACCACCAGGCCCAGCTAATTTTTTTTTTTTTTGTAGAGACAAGGTCTCACTATGTTACCCAGACTGGGCTCAAGAAATCTTCCCACCTCGGCCTCCCAAAGTGCTGGGATTACAGGTGTGAGCCATCACGCCCAGCCTCGGTTTTGTCTGTAAAATGGAGATAATAAGGGGACCTACCCATGAGTTGCACTGTGAAAGCCCTTACCACAATTCATGACACATCCTAGGTGCTCACACGGTGGAATGGAAAGGGTAGAATTTGAATATGAGCACATGAAAGAAGGAAATTCCAAGGGAGGTGACGATGTACAGGAAGGCCAAGTGGCCTGAATGAGTAAGGCTTAACTGGGAAAGCGTGTAGGGGCAAGGGATATGCTAGGAATAGGCAAGGGTCAAAGAGGGATGACCCTGAGTGGCAGACTGAGGAGCTGGAACTTGATCCTGTGGGTAATGGGGAGTCATGGAGAATACGAGCAGATGGAAAAAGAATTAGGTGTGCGTTTTGAAGATCACTCTGGCTGCTATGAATAGAATGGATTTAAGGGGCACGTGGGAGAAATAGAGCACCCTGAGAAGGCTGTCACACTGAAGACAGTGGTCAAGGGGAGTAGATGAGAGACATAGAGGAGACAGAAGTCATAAACCTTGAGAGAGATTTGCTATGAGAGCATGGAACGCCATGTCTGACTTACATAGACAATCTTTTGCTGAATGAATGACTCTGTATCAAGATTACTTAGGATTAGGCGTGTGATTTTGAGTCACAGAATAACAGTAGCTTAGATAAAAGGAACCAAGTAGGTGGCCCACGTCTTCCTTGTTGCTTTGCCATTCAGGGATTAGACCTCATGATCCCAAAAGGCTACTTCAGTTGCCATATCAACATCCCAGCCAGGAATTAGGAGAAAAGAGGAGGAGAACTTTCTGGAAGTTACTCATAACTAGCCACAAAAGAGGCTCAGAAATATAGTCTTATCCCAGCACTTTGAGAGGTGGAGGTGAGAGGATTGCCTGGGCCCACGGGCTCAAGACCAACCTGGGCAACCTGGCGAGACCTTGTCTCTACAATAAATCAAAAAATTGGCCAGGAGTGGTGGCACATGCCTGTGGTTCCAGCTACTTGGAAGACTGAGGTGGAAGGATCATCTGAGTCCAGCAGGTCAAAGCTGTGGTGGCTGTGAGCATGCCACTGCACTCCAGCCTGGGCAACAGAGTGAGACTCTGACTCGAAAGAAAGAAAGAGAGAGAGGAAGAGAGAGAGAAAAGGAAAGAAGGAAAGAAAAGAAAGAGAGAAAGAAAGAAAGAGAAAGAAAGAAAGAAAGAAAGAAAGAAAGAAAGAAAGAAAGAAAGAAAGAAAGAAAGAAAGAAAGAAAAAGAAAAGAAAGGCAGTCTTTATTGTGGTTTCCCATGTGTTTAAGTCAACTTTGGAAGAAGCCAAAAATACCTCTCAGGGGAGTGGCTTGGGGTCAGGGTGACTCTTCTCTGAGGTGGGACTAAGGAGGAAGGGTAGGTTGTAGAGAGTGGGATAATATCAGAATGGATACATTGAGTCATCCAGGTTGATGTCTAGGAGGAGGAGGGCCAGGTAATGGTTTCAGAGGTCAGGAGTGAGGTCTAGACTGACAATACGCATGTTTTGGAGGCCTTAGCACATCCATGGTTGCCATGGGAATAATGATGAGGGGTGGTCCAAGAAGGTGGCCAAAGACAGGACCTTGGTTGGAAACTGAGGAGAAGCAGCTGGGAGGTGGGTGAAGAGGCAGCAGAAAAGTGTTGTGAAAGCTTGTTTGGTGTTTCCCAAACAAGAGACAAGAGTGTGGTCAGTCAGTGCCTAATGCTGCTGGAAAGCCAGGTGCAATGAGGACTAAAGAAGGCTGTCCAATCTGGCAACCAGAAAGTCAAAAATGGGTAACCCCCTTGGGTCCCCTTTCACTGTGGGAGCTTTTTTGTCCTCTCAATAAATCCTGTTTTCTAAAAAAAAACAGTCAAAAATGACTTTGCTAAAGCAGTTTCAGGAAAGTGGAGAGGTGGGAGTCAGGATGACATGGGTCAGCAGAAAATGGGAAAAGAAAACGTCAGATACGAACAGCCAACAGATACATTTTAAAAATGGTCTGTCTCGGCCGGGCTCGGTGGCTCAGCCTGTAATTCCGCGCTTTGGGAGGCTGAGGTGAGTGAATTGCCTGAGCCCGCGGGTTCAAGACCTGCCTGGGCAACTTGGCGAGACCTCGTCTCTACAATAAATAAAAAAAAATTAGCCGGCGTGGTAGCGCGTGCCTGTAGTTCCAGCTACTCGGAAGGCTGAGGCGGAAGGATTGCCAGAGCCCAGCAGGTTGAGGCTGCAGTGGCCGGGAGCGGCCACTGCACTTCAGTCTGGGCAACAGAGTGAAACTCCAACTCA
>CAUYQG010157825.1:0-35246 GCA_963574415.1 Tarsius wallacei | reverse complement strand
TGGAGTCTCACTCTGTCACCCAGACTGGAGTGCAGTGGCCACTCCTGGCCACCGCAGCCTCGACCTGCTGGGCTCCGGCGATCCTTCCGCCTCAGCCTTCCAAAAATAGCTGGAACTACAGGCGCGCACTACCACGCCCGGCTAATTTTTTATTTTTATTGTAGAGATGAGGTCTCACCAAGTTGCCCAGGTGGGTCTTGAACCCACGGGCTCAGGCAACCCACTCATCTCAGCCTCCCAAAGTGCTGGGATTACAGGCTGAGCCACCGAGCCTGGCCAACTTCTAAAATTTTTTTGTAGAGACGAAGTCTTGCTATATTACCTGGGCTGATCTCAAACTCCTGGACTCAAAGTAATCCCCTGGCTTCAGTCTCCCAAAGTGCTGGGATTACAGGTGTGAGCCACCACACCGCTGACTAGAATCTGCATTTTTTTTTTGAGATGGAGTCTCACTCTGTCACCCAGACTGGAGTGCAGTGGCACGCTTCCTGCCACCACAGCCTCGACCCACTGGGCTCCAGCGATCCTTCTGCCGCAGTCTTCCGAGTAGCCAGAATTACAGGCACGCGCTACCACGCCCAGCTAAATTTTTGATTTATTGTAGAGATGAGGTCTCGCCAAGTTGCCCAGGCGGGTCTCGAACCTGTGGGCTCAGGCAATCCACTCACCTCGGCCTCCCAAAGCACGGGATTACAGGCTGAGCCACTGAGTCCGGCTGAATCTGCATTTTCATGCGTTCCCCCATGACACCAGGCTGCAGGTCCAGGACCCACATCTGGAGAACTGCTGCCCCTGCTGCGTGCCGTGTGGGGAGGACGGGGAGCTCTGGTGTCTTGGCTGGGGGTGTGTGAGGGTCAGAAACAGAACATCTCGGGCGGCTGGTATCTGGTCCTCCTCTGTGAGGCTGCCAGCAATGGAAGTCTGCAAAATGAGGGGGTTGGACTGGGTGAGCTCTGGGGTGCTCTGCAGATCTGACAGTCGATGTTCTATGATTGGACGAGCGAGACCAAAGCTACAGATTCCATTTAAGTCTCTTCCTAGGTGGGAAGTGCTCCAGACTGGAAATTGTATAACAATAAATACCCAGGGAAGTCGAGGAGTTCTCGAGTAGCCACTGTGTGCTCAGCATATGATAGGACCACGGGGAAAACAAGACGAGTGTAAGACATGACCCTGCTACTCACGGCACTCACAGCTTGGTCGTGGAGACAAAACACACTCTTGAAACAATGAGAGAAGATGGTGTCAGGATGTAACCAAGTGCTAATTGGTGTGAGTCTGGTGAGGGGCTACCTGAGGGGTCCAGGGAACCCTAGGGGCAGACAAGACTCCTGGAACCTAGAAGTTTGATGCTAACCTGTAACTCACACGTATGTAGCAACACGGCATTTTCATCTCACACCAGAAGCCCTGCAACCTGGTATGAGGTGGATATTTTAAGGGTGAAGAAAGACTCAAGCCCAAAGTTTTATTCTTTTTTTTTTTTTGAGTCGCAGTCTCACTCTATCACCCAGACCGGAGTGCAGTGGCATGATCATGGCTCACTGCAGCCTCAAACTCCTGGACTCAGGTGATCCTCCTGCCTCAGCCTCCCAAGTAGTTAGGACTACAGGTGCATGCCCAGCTAATTTTTAAAAATTTTAAAAAATAGAAACGAGGGCTCACTCTATTGCCCAGGCTAGTCTCGAACTCCCGCACTCAAGCAGAACTCGTGCCCTCAAGTGATCCTCCCACCTCTGCTTCCCAGAGTGCTTGGATTACAGGCATGAGCCACCATGCCCCTCCCAGAAGTCAACTTTTATTAAGTGAAGATGTTGGAATTTGACCCTAGGCCTGCTAAGAAAGCTCACGCTCTTCAAAAGGTTATGGAGGAGAAGCCAGGGAGATGGATGGTACGACCAGAGCCATTAGGTGCACCCATCTAGGCGGTGTGGAGAGCCTTGGGTGAGGTGTGTTGGCAGAAGAGGGAGAGGGAGGGGCAAAGTGAAGGTCAGCTTGATAGGTCTGAGAGGTGCCTTGGAGTCCCTGAGGGACTGAATCATAGACTGCAGGGAGCGTTTTACATTGCCAGCACTGCCACCTCATCGGGGATATTCATGGGGGCATGGCCAGCTAGTCTCGAACTCCCGCGCTTAAGTGATCCTCCCACCTGTGAGTCTGGTGAGGAGCTACCTGAGGGGTCCAGGGAGTCCTAGGGGCAGGCAAGACTCCTGGAACCTAGAAGTTTCTGCACAGCAGCAGAACTGCTTTGGATTGTGGAGGCTCTGGCCTCCCACCGCCTCTCTCCAGATGCTTCATACACCTTTCTGAGTTAGAAAAAAGATTGCCTTTCCTCCAAGAAGATGCAACTGAGTGTCAGGGCACAAAGCTTTGTGTGATGGTCCATACACTTTGTATGAATTAGACAAAAAGACACCCCTACCTCCAAAAAGGTGCAACTCAGTGTCAGGGCACGAAGCTTGGCTACAGGGAGAGTTGGATCCCTGTTCCCATCTGGCCCCAGGTGTCCCTTTGATCCCATGCCCTGGTCAAGTCAACAGTCTGTACAATTGCATCCTGTAGTCTTGTGTCCCCCCCACCATCTCACTACCCGCCCCCTCTCCCCCACAGACGCACACACGCGAGGGTGCATAAACCAGTGCTCCCTCCTTGCCCTAAGGAATTTTTTACTTGGGGAGAAGGGATTGGAAACCTCTGTGACTTCACGCGGCTTCATTCCCTTCTCCCCAGCAGGCTTTTCTACGGAATCCTCTCTGAGAGGGGCTGCTGGCTGGGCTGGAAGCAGCTATGGGAATAAAATCCACAAGGTCAGGGAGAAGCAGAGTAGGGACAGCCACGACGCTGAATCTGACTCCAGGATAGAGTAACAAAGAAAATGGTGCAGGGAGGTACCCGGTCAAGGGCAGACCAGGCTGCTGAGGCTCTCCCCTCCCCCCATCACACTGTTAACAAGGAATACAAAGCTCAAGTCTTTATTACCAAAAAAAAAAAAAAAGTAGCCGCAGAAGAGTGCGAGCCCGTAAGAGGGGAGAGACGAGAGAGCCACACGCTGAAATCAATACCGCCCAGGACAAGCATTATCCCATGTGGAACACCTCAAGCCTCTGCCTAGAAAATTTGATTGGATCTTCAGAAAAACCTATTAGTGTGTTGTCAGGACCTTCTGGTGATAACTGACCAGCTCTCGCCAATCGATGCTCTTCACTTGTGGAGCTCCTGATTTTTTAACAGCATAATTGTTTTTTTAATAACGGGCTGGCTCACCCACTCCAGCAAGCAGGGAGTCAAAGTCAGACTCCCAACTTAAAATATAGAGAAACACGACGCTCCAGCCACTTCTTCCTAATTGCACAATTACTTTGTGGAGCACCAGGACGGAGGGCTGCGGCGGCGTGGGGGGTGAGGGCGGTGGGCTTTTTTTTTTTTCAGCGAAGCAAAGTTGTTAAGAAAAGACACAAAAGTAATTACACAAGTTCAAAATTATTTACTAAATGAAAGCCATTTTTCACAAAGGAACCTTTATTTATTTTGTAAAGAAAAGGGGCAAAAATTGGATGATCCCGAGCTGGCGAGGACAACCATAAAGCAACAATGGAATTCGTCGTCCATGATTACAGCTTTTTAATTTTCAACTCAAGAGGGAGCAACGCATTTTATTTGGGGTTTTAGAGGCACTATAACAACAGCAATATTTTTGCTCTTTACCGCGCCTGGGATCTGAGATGTCAAAGTACTTTACAAACAAATAACTGGAAACAATTTGGGATTGAGACTCTTTACAGATGGAGAGCAGGGCCCAGGGAGGAAGCGATTTGCCCAAGGTCACGGCTGAATCAGAGGCACAGCTGGAAACACTACTCATGAATACTGGCTCTCGAGTGGGAGCTCATCACCACCAGTCTCTGCCCCCCTCCCACACACACCAAAACAAAACCCAAAAGCTGGAAAACAGCGGCGGGCAGAGAAGTCACCTGCCCTCCAAAGCCCAGGGTGTCCACAATGACAATTTGCTGTCCCGATTGAAAGTCGGGTGTGCAGGTCAGATATGTATGCAGTTTGCTGCTGCTGGACCCTGGAGAATCTGCCACTAATGAAAGTTTAAAGTGTTCTATGCATATTGGGCAGCTCAGCTTTCTATCTTGAGCCCCCAGGTGTATTTGCCAGATTCTGGCCTTCCAAGGACGGGTTGATGGTCCCTGTGACCGTTTGTTCTACCCACCTGGCAGGTCTGATCATTTCCTGGACGGGCTCCCTCCAAAACCTGCTCTGTGTACTCAGGGCTATAGTGTATAATTCAGAGACAGGAGACAGGAGAGAGGAGAGAGGAGAGAGGAGAGAGGAGAGAGGAGAGAGGAGAGAGGGAGAGAGAGAGAGAGAGAGAGGGAAAGAGAGAGGGAGAGAGAGAAAGAGAAGAGACAAGAAATAAGGCAGAAGAGACTGTTTGGCAACCTTGGCAGGCCCTAGGACCTCTTTTTGTAGTGGCTTCCTTCCACGGTATGTTAAAGACATTACAATCACATGCTACATACAGCTTATATCTGATTATTTACCAGTTAAGTTTGGTTGCAGTTTGTGTGGTTGACAGTGTTATGATTTTGTAGACATTTAAATGCTAATAAATTTGATTTTACAATTTTCTTGTCTTCTCTGATTTTGGAACTCATCTTTTTTTTTTCCTTCCGGGTCTCAGATATGTTCACAGGCCCTTGACATATTTACAGGATTGAGGTACTCTACTTACTGACCTTACTGGAGAAAACAGCCTAGAGAAATGGGAGAAGGGAGAGGTGGGGAAAATGACATTGGCTGTGATAGAGCAAGAAACAAAATTTAAAACAAAACAAAAATTAACAAAACAGACAGAGGGAGTTCTAGAAACTTTAGAATTGCTGGTTAGAGAAAAGAAAGAGAGCAGTCCTTACCAGGATGCTTCCAAGGAAAGAGACGGACAGATGAAAACCAATCACACCACAGATGAAAAAAAAAAACTCTTATTATTCAATAATTTATTGAGCACAGGGCCAGATACCGCACTTGGCTTCGGAGATACAGAGCTGGATCAGATACAGTCTCTATTCTCAAGGAATTTACTGTTTTATTGAGGGAGACAGAAAGGTAAACAAACAGTTCAGATATGTGATAAGGACACAAATTGAGGTAAGCATGAGGAATTGAGAAAGCGCAGAGAAGCAACCTGAAGGGTGGGAGACATTCTTGAAGGGAGGAGGACACCCCCTGGATAAGCAAAGGCACAGAGGTGTGAATGGTCCTGACTTTGGGAATAGACATTAGGGGTACAGGGTCAGGGAGCATGAGTGTTGAGGGATCTCGGGGTAAGACTGAAAGGCCACACTGAGCTGATAGCAGATGGTGAGGATTTGGATTTATTCTGCAGTCCAGGGTCAACCACGAGTCGTTTCTGAGCAAGGTAGGGACTGATGATGGGGGTGGGGGAAAGTGGTGGGAAGCCAGTTGAGAGGCTGTGACGTTCCTTTGGTTGAAGGCAAGGGGCCTGAAAGAGGGAAGTGACAAGGAAATTGATGAGTCTGGGTCAAGTTTGGAAGCATTTAGGGGGCAATGGGCAGGCATTGGTAACTAGTTGGAGGCAAATAACTCCCAGGCTTCTCGTTTGGGAGACTGATGATGCTATTAACTGAGAGAGGGAATATATGGGGATGAGTAGGTTTAGAGGAAGCTTTTCTTTTCCCCAAAGCCTCATGATCCCACAGCAAGTACATGCTTGGGGTGGGGGTGGGGGTGGGGGGAATGATGTCCCACTGAGTCCTCTGAAAAGCTGCTGTCAGAAAAACCCAACAAAATTCTTAAGAGGTGTAGGGACACAGACAGTCCCTAATAGATCATGATTTTTCTTTTGGGTCCCCCTAGTCAAGACAGAAACATGACTCTGAAGACCCAGAAGAAAGGGGCTTGATGTCAACAGAGACAGAGAGGGGACATGATAGTTACTCAAAGGCCACGTGGCAGGCAGGGCTGGGCTCCTCTTCTGATTCATGGTTGAAGGGGGTTTATTGGAAGTTAGCTAATAAAAGCTCCCAGCTAGACTCCCGTGTCTGTTTTTCTTCCTGGCTAGCAACACGCCCTACATAATAGCTGGTGTGGCAGAGTTGAATTGAGATGCAAATGTCTATCAATCACACCAAATTCATTGGGTTAAATCCCCATCACCCAGAGGTAACCCTTTCCTACCGGAGGAAGTCTTGGGCTAGAAATAAATGCTGTCTGGCGCCAAGTCTAAGTGAATTTGCGATCATGGACGTTTCAAGTCGTAGCTTCCTTCGGTGCAGGCTTTTCAAACAGATGGATACTCTAGCATGAAATGGCCAAGATTAAAAAGAGAGCGCTAGTTTAACACACATGGCTCGGGAAATGGCTGGGGCCATCTACGAAGCAGGTTTCCCAAGTCTTGGCCAGAGACTCGCTCAGCGCTCACGAGCCTGTGAACAGCCCCAAAGCAAAGCGATTGCACTTCTTTCTTGGTCTTCCATGTTGGCAGAGGGAAAACAAATGAGGACGTTCTGGTTTGGGGACGGCATGAATGAAGCACACATGTCCATAAATAAACCCGGGGCCCTCCAAACACGCCGCTCGCTTGTTCACACAAAAGCCAAGCTGGCAGCCCTCCTGGCCAGCCATGTTCACAGTTGGGTCCTTAAAGCATTGCGAGCATTCAATCAAACTTTTAGTGGCGAAACTCTGGGAGCACACAGCCAGCTAAACTCGAATGGTCCCTTTGCTTTTTGCATCTTTTGTGGCTGCCTGGCTGTGCTCTTATGGGTTTTGTTGTCAACAAACTCCTGGCTTGCCTTTGAGCACTCCAAATTATTGAAAATGACTACAGCTTAAGACTGGCAGGATGATTGTTAAAAACAGCCCTGGCATTAATCATAGCTTAAGAGCTTTTGGAAAATGATTCTAATTCAGAAGGGGTGGCTTACAAAGAGGCTTGTCGAAAGCGAAGCAGACATCAAATTCTGAAAGGCAAAAAGCCTCCTTGGTACCCACACCTGGCTTCTTCTGCAGTCCAGCTGGCAGAAGTGTGTGGGGGGCGTGGCTCACCCCGCCAGCTCGCCCCGACTGAGATCACCTTGGGTTTTCCATGTGAATCCCTCACCTCCCCTACCCCTGATCTGGGGACCTTGAGATGGGAAAGACTTCAGGGAGCTGCAGTCATCACAGTCTTCCTGGCAGTCCTGGGAATAGGGAAGAGGTGGCCTTGTTTTCTGTCAACAGTTGGAATGCCTTAGACCAGAGCTAAAATAAGCTGTGTGCATAGAGGCAGCTGCGTGGGCAAACACATGGTCAGCATTTGCAAGGAGCCAGGCAGGGCGACGAGCTAATCCTTCTGCCTTTTGCCTGCCTGGCACAACAAAGGAGAATGATTTTTGCCATCAGCATTCTCCCTATCACGGAATCATTGCACAATTTAGTATGATTAATGGTTTCCATTTAGGAGAAGCTGAGAATGAAAACAGTGGAGGAGTGGTGGCACTTGCTGGGGGTGTCTGCGGCTGCCACTAGAGTGAAAGTAAGAGAGAGCTGGCCGGTGCCAGTCGCCTGTACCCTCTACTGCTACTCCTGGACACGACTGTAGGGGACACAATGGGGCCGAGACACATGGCTTCTGACATGCATTTGCAGAAACTATCTGGAAGCTGCAACCTTGCGATGCAACCTTGCGAGGCACCGTGTGCTGGTTCTTTCTTGCAGCCTTCTAACATTTGTGACTAAGAAGCCACTCCCCTTTGACTTGCCAGTGTCATTCCCAGAGGTTCCTAACTAAGGGCTGGGTATGAGAGTCAGGCATGGCAGCGATGGGGTTGGAAGTGGAAGCTAGCGGAACTAACTGTGCCACCTCTTGGCACTCCTGGTGGCCACACAGAAAGGGGCAGATCCCACCCTTGTGCTGGGATGGTAGTGGTGGCCTCCGACACAGCCCACAGCCGCCGGTCTCTGGAGCACCCAGGCCTGATGGACCTAGCGTTTATCGGGTGGCTTTCCCGGGAGTTCTTCTTCTCCCCTCGGTGGTATCCTTTTCTTTCCAGTTCTGTAGGCGAGGTTTCTTTCCAGATCTCAAGGCTGCTGCAGGTGAATGGTGAGAATAAAAGGCTCCAGAGCCAGAGACTTGTACAGGTGCTGATAGAAACCCATGGGGAAAACACAGAGAATTCAAGAGGGCCTGCATTTTTTTTTTTTTTTTTTTTTTTTAGCAATAGCTTTTGTAACTGAAGCTGGAAGGGGAGAAAATTGGTGATCTTGGCTGGAGCTAACGTGACTCAAAGCCCTTCTCGATGCATTGGTGTCTCTGCAAGGAAATCTATTATTTTCCATAAACTGTCTTAAGCATCTCCCGGGCTACATTTCTGGCTGCGTTAAGAATCAAGCCATCAAGAACAGCTGTGAATGTTATAGACTTTCAGCAGCAGCAATGGGCTTTGGCAGGGAAGTAGGAGCAAAAAACCCAAGTAGGACATTTCGGTTGACAGTAATGGCATTTTCCCTTCCTTGTCCAAACGATAAAAGATTCATGCTCCTAATTGCAACACTATAGCTGCCCCCATCACTTTATTCTGGGAGAGGAGGTTAGAGAAAACAGGCCTAGAGAGAGGGAGAGAAAGAGAAAGAGAGAGAGATGGATAGTAATTTCGTCACTAGCTAACAGAGACTGATTAGTGCAGAAGACTGCCTTCCACAGCAATACTTTTTAATCAGGTCTGCTGTGTCTGGGCAAACAGCTTTTGTGGATTAGCTAGACTCGAGCCTGCCAGCATCCGTTGCAAGTTTAAACGATGAAATACACAACTACAGAGAAAACAAACCAAAAAGAGTAATAAAGTCACATATTTCAATATTCAGCAACCATTAAGGGATTTAAATATTTGCTTGCTATTAAAGGCTTGCATTAGGCTCTTCCAACACCAGCTCTGGAAGACTGAAATATCAATTACGGATCAATTTTCCCCCTAAGTAAACACTAATGCAGGATAAACAGTATTAGAAGATGCAATCGTAACATTGCTGACTTCAGGATGGACTTCCTGCTGGTAACAGCAAGTTTAAGCCTGGTGATTAATTAACCTGAGAAGATAGCACTTAAGGAAGATTTAAGGCGGTCACGTCTGAAATATGACTGTGAACCAGTGCACATTTGGAGGGCAGCTGAATCTCGGGCCCGGAGCACCAGTTGATTTGCCACTCAGTAGTGGTCCTCACTTTCCCCAGCTCAACACTTCCAGGGATTAGGAGGGGTTAAAATAGGAGGTGAGGGTGGGTGTGCGTGCGTGTGAGAGAAAAAGCAATAGACTTTAAGTCAGCTTCCTGGTTGGAATTAATTCCACGTTTAAATATGCAAGGCTCAAGTTGTATTTCCCAGAACTGACCACCAGGGGCAGTAGACATTTTATGTTCATTTGAGAATGAAAAAAATAAAAACAAAAGACAAAACAAACAGAGTTTCCTGTGTACCAAGGAGCCTGGATTGGAAGACTTGAAGATAGAGAAGATTCCTGCTTTCAGGTCTCAGTTCTCGGATGCTTATGTGTGATGATGTGGGCATGGGGTGGGAGACTGAAACCTATGACTCCTATCAGAGGCACCCGTCGACATTTTGAGATAAACACGAATAAGGTGAGGTGCACGGTTTGGATTTTTCTAATATACCATGCCTCCTTCTGAAGGTCCTCACAATACATGATAGCAATAGTAAGGCTTCACTTAGCCATTACCAAAATGGTTATTCCCCATAAAGGAGGAACAGTTACTTTGTTTCAGCAGGTCCTTGAGAATGATGGGACCAATAGCACTAAACTCAGGGCTGGCTGGCTCATTTCTTCAAGGCCAAACTGAAAGCCACCTGTATTGAGGATGCACTTGCAAATGTCAAGGCCTGAAATGTGGAACTGGTAGCCCATTTAAACTAAGTATAAAGTAAGACTCAGGCGACCAAGTGCTTTCCCTGTTTAATCAACCGCTACTTGTTGAGTGCCTACTGTGTGCCCACCAGTGACCTTACTATGGTACTGGCCCTCAAGGTCATTTGGAGGATGGCCAACAATCCCTTCTTTCTCCTCCTGTAGTGTGTGGTCAGGACAGCCAAGCGCTTTGAAACCTATAATGGGTTGCTGCGAACACAAATTTCATCCTGAAGGAATTTGGCTGCCAGCTCTTCATGACGGAGGGCTGTGTGTTTGGCATGCTGGCAAAAAGGTATATTAATCTTGGACATAATTTTGTCACAAAACAGAAATGCCTTCACTTACGCAGGCAGGGTCTTTCTACCTGTAGCCCGGTGACTGCACGGCTGCTTTAAGGTTCTGGATGACAGAATCAAAGGAACATTTCTCCATGGAGTAAGTCCACGGCAGTACAAGAATTACATTTCAAGTAGACAGAGGACAGTGAAAGATTGCACCAATTAACACCCGCATATCACCTCGGGGTTCCGGTTGATGTATTTGGAGAATGCCAGGCCAAAACAGTTGTGAAAACTCTCTGGAGGAAACGAGGACCATTTTCACTCTCGTACCCAATGAAGGACCGGGCAACTTATCAAGCTCCTTCCAGCGTGGGCTGCTGACGGCGCCTTCTCATTTGCATACCCTGTGGAGCTCAAAAGGCAAACGTGCAGCAAGTCGCCACCTCCCGTCTGCCTCAGTTCAAGGAACTTCTGGGGTCCCTTCTCTGTGGGTTACAGCTGAACCTGGAGCCTCATGCTGCAGACAAGGGGGAGAGGGGTGGGGACACTAAACATGCTGCCCACCACATGGTTTGGAATAACTAGACTAATGAATGGCGAAGAGAAAGGGGTCGTTAAACCTTTTTTCTTGAGTCGGAGTCTCACACTGTCGCCCAGGCTGGAATGCAGTGGCACGCTCACGGCCACCCCAGCACGGACCTGCTGGGCTCCGGTGATCCTTCCACCTCAGTCTTTCAAGTAGCTGGAACCACAGGCGTGCGCTACCACGCCTGACTAATTTTTGATTTATTGTAGAAATGAGGTCTCGCCAAGTTGCCCGGGCGGGTCTCGAACCCTTGGGCTCAGGCAATCCACTCACCTCGGCCTCCCAAAGTGCTGGGATGACAGGTTGAGCCCCCGAGCCCGGTCCGTTAAACCTCCTAAGATGAGCTCTACGAGGGCATGACATGTCTATATGCACAGAAGCCCACAGAGCGCCTTCCGGGTAGTTAGCACTCGGTGTAACCTTTTAATGACCATTTGTGTCTATCCTGTATTGTAATGGATGTGCAATGAACACTTAGTGTGCGTCTGGCCCCTTATCTGCCGAGTGCTGACTGCTTATCTCATGGATCTCTCCTGACAGCCTTTCAGGTTATGGCGATGCCCACCTCACAGAGAGGGGGATCAAGGCCAGGTAGGTTGGGTAACTTGGCTGGGGTTTCACGCTAGGTGGCAGGGCAGGGACTTGAGCCCAAGCAGTCTCACCCTAGCTTGTGCTTTTGACCCCTACCCTAAGCCACCCCTGTGAATCTTTTTGTGGAGGTGTGGTAAATGAGTGCTCCCCATTGCTCCCTGCCCTCTGGCAGAGGTCACTGAAATCTCCACTCCTCTGCCCGGACTCTGAGTACAGCCACAAGACTGATCCCATGTTGCACACATAACTGGTTTCTTTATTCTCCCATGCAAAGCAGCAGACTGGCTGGATCTTGGATTTGCAGTCACTCCCCACGAAACCATCCTTTAAGACCCAGCTGGGGTCCCAGCTCCTGCATGAAGCTGTCTCACTACCAGTCTTCACTGATCTCGGTTCTCCAAAAAAGTCCCACAGCACTCGCTGGGTTTCCCTCTATCTGGTGTGGCACCCAGGGCCCAAGACCGCTTCATGTTTTCATGTGGTGTAATTGATGCCCCACTTGGCCTCTAGAGACCCCCTTACACTTCTCTGCATCCTTCACGATGTGGGACATACAGCAGGTGTTCAATCACTGCATATCTGATTAACTGGTTTGTTTTGTTTTGTTTTGTTACAGAAGCAGATAGGAGACCAAGCCCAGATGGAAGTGGCCCAAGGGGAGGTCCCCAGCCTCTGGCTTCTCTGGAGCTTACCTTTTCTTTCATTTGCTGAACTTTCCCCATTACCTGGCCGGGAGAGAAAGGGGGAGAGTCAACCACAGCTGGGTCGGTGGTGGGGAAAGGGCGCTTTGGGGCTGGTCAGATACTATCTGTGTGTTTATAAGAACGTCCACCGTGAAGTGTGGTCATCGCTCACTTCGGCCTGCAAGGCAAGCACGACGACAAGAGACCGAATCCTGCTGTCCACCCAGGCCTGGACGTCTCAGCGACCTAAACAGTAAGTGAGAACAATCTTCCGGGGGATGGCCAAGCCAGTCCTCCGCAGCCCGTGTTCTTCCTTTTGTGAAAGGAGAGAGAACTTTAAATGAAGAAGGCAGCATGAATTGTTAAGACACGAAATCCCAAAGGGAGAGACAGGTGGAGCAGCCAACACAGGGAATTGGTGAGGGTGGGGTGAAAGGCGGGGGCGAGGGCAGGAGACTCATCCATGGGAGGGGCCCAGCTGGCCGGCTGGCCCCAAGCGGCATCGCACACCTGCACAGATCGCCGAGTCCACGTGGGAGCCCAGACTCGGCCACAGCACCAGGCTCTCCCATCCACTGAGGGTAGAAGAGAAGAAGGGCAGGAAAGATGAGCAGAGAAGGAGAGAGAACGCAGTCCCAAGAAACCCAGGGTGTCCCAGCATCTACGCCGGCGTCCTTGGCCCGCACTTGGTCCTGAGGAGGAAGCTGGGACCAGAGGCCCACCTCTTCTCCTAAGCGGAAGCGTCCATAAGAAGGCCATAAAGAGATTGGAGGATCACTTTGTAACATTAATTTTTTTTATTAAGAAGACAGATATTTTATAGTACTTCTTTTTTTTTCTTTTTTTTTGTAAAAATGGTATACATGAACCAATACAAAATGTGAATGGGAACATGTGGATATGGAGTTTCTTACACTGTAACATTGTCCATGTACACCTTAAAAACAGAACTGGCCTAAAGGGAAAAATAAGACGTTGGTGTGACTAAAGAACAAGCTTATTTGGCATCAATTATACATCCTTCATTATTTTATATTCCTTTAAAAAACACAAAAAACAAGTTTGTTCTTTCTTCACTCTAAAAAAAGTGATCAACCTGTACAAAGTAATACTCAACAATACATTTCAAACAGTGCACTGTATACTTAAGAAAAAATACATAAACCAATATACAACTAAAATCCATAATTTCCTGTTTTTGCTTTGCTTTATTATTATTATTTTTTCCAATGTGTGGGGCCTACACTTTGCAATCTACCTGAGACGGAAAACACCAATCAAAACACATGAACCTGAGACATGTCAACATTGTAAGCCATAAAGTTACATCAGGAACACGGCACTACTGTACACTTTTCAAAACAGAAAGATGGGAGGTCCCAAAAATGAGATGCCAATTCCATGAGCTATGGTAGTTCTTTGTTTTTTGTTTTTTTGTTTTTCTAAAAAGAACAACTGAAAAAAAAAATCCTTTCAACAACATGCTAAATGGTTCTCACCCTTTGAGATGATTCAATTATGGTCAGAATGGGTGCGCTAAGGGCTCGGAATAGAGCCACACATTATAAAATTCATTGAAAAAGGGATGTTCATTGTGGCTTTTTGTCTTGGTTAAGTGCCTAGGGAATAGGAGAGGGGTAAACAAAATGCTGCTCGATAATGGATTTTCTTTTACATACCAGTCCGTTCCCAAAAGGCCCCTATATTGCAATGGTTCTATCAAAGGTTAAAATAAAGACAAGAAAAATAAACACGCTTTCAAATAACAAAGAGTCGACACTTTTTTCCCCTTAAATAAATCAGCGTAAGTTTTCCACATAATGTAACAATAGTAAAAATGCACCTTGCAAAATCCAAAATTACTCACTGAAAATGTTATATAATATATATTTATATATATATATATATAGATCTATCTTTTTTGATGCCATCTTTCCATAGGGACTGTGATTTGGAGTCTGGAGCCTTACCAACATATGGTAAGAGTTTAAGTTTTTGTCCTTCAGGACTACTTCTAGATTTCCTAGGCATTTCAGTGAAAATCCCCACATTTCTTTTTTTTTTTTTTTAAAAAAAAAAAAAAAGCCAATGGTAACTTGACTCTTCCACCTTCTCCCGAGGCTCCCCATCTAAGATATGTTCCAGGTAACTTATTTTAGTAGCTATGCACTATGGCTGCCATCATGCGAGGATCAGTAATTTTTTGGCAGATGGTTCTTAAGGCTGAGGAAAGAGGCCAAGGCTAGTGTATGAAAGGTAAAAAGATAAAAACACTCACATTTGAGTTCTGATTAAGTAACTGAAAATCCCTACATGCTGTTTTTCCACCTCTGCTCTGACCTTTCGAGAACTGAGAGCGACAGCAGACCAGTGGGGGAACAATACCGGCCCTTCTTCTGAACCTCCTGCCTTTGTCAAGCCAAATCTGAAGGAATGAAAGTTTCACACGGATTCCAGTTGGAAATCCCAGCATGACAAATATCTGTAATATACAGTACATGCAGGCCACATCCTACTGTCTTCCTAACTAAGAACAAAGGAAAAAACAAAAAAACAAAAAACAAACCCTGTCCATTCAGTCATTCGCACAACACACGGACTCGCTTTTTTCCTACAAATTAGTGAGAAGTAAGGCCAATTGGGAAAGGTAGATGGAATCATTTGGAACAGAAATAACCAGAGCAGAACTATCTTTCCCCCCCTCCCTACTTCCCCTCCTGTGGCAACTCAAATTTGTCCACTTATATAAAAGGAACAGACCTCACCTGTCGGGTCTGTTTAGGGCATGGAAAAAGGAGGAGTCCTTCCCACCCCAAACCTTTCTGGACAGCGTGGGGTATCTATGCTGAGCCGTCTACAGACACAGAATTAAAGACAGATTCAATCTCATTGTGACACACCTCACTTGCAGATAACCCTGTACAGTAATGTAGTTCCACAGCAAACAGAACATTTTCTGAATCACAGTCTAATTTTCTAGTCTTCACTGCTCTAAGTATTTGAAACATGGGCAGCAGCAAAGAGTTTTCATTGTTTGTTCACCCAAATCTTTACGACAACAGAGAAGAATGCATTATGGATACACTAAATTCTGAACTATGAAATCTAAACTGTGCTGGTTCTCCTTTTATGAAACTGAATTTTGAACACAAAGCAGTTACCACAAAAATAAACAACAGAAAGTAAAAACAATAACAAAAAAGGGGAGGAAACGAGTCTAAGGAATCCCAGCAGGCAAATTCCAAAACGGGAGATTTTGGGGGGGAAAAAAAATCCCAAATTGGGGAGTGGGGTGGAGGGCAAAAATAAATGCTCACACAGGGGAAGGGTGGGAGAAAAAAGGAACACAACAAACAAAAAACAAGGCACAGAATTTTCTGCAATCTACTGAAACTAAATCCAAGTAGCCAAGTTTGACTTGGTAGGAAGAAACAAAAATTTAAACAAACAAACAAACAAACGAAAAAGAGGTGTCAAACAGCAGAGTGTACTTTTCAAAGAACATTGTTTTTTTTTTAACACAGCAAATCCCAAGCCTTCCCAGTCTCACAACTTTCCACCCATTCGTAAAAAAAACACACGAATTTCTCGCGAGTTCCAATATCACTGTCTCTTTATCATCTAAATAGGGCCAGTTGGACACCTCATGGAAACAAAAAGGCTGCTCTAGATGAAGTACTCTTTCTTTTCTTCGGAGTTGTTCTGTCCTCCTTCTGCATTGATTATAGCTGTGTCTGCGTCTGCTGCGTCATCGGCTCCTTTGGCTTCATGAGTGAAGTATGTACCTGAAAGATGAAGGGGTAAAGCACCGTGACTGTCTGATGGCCTCTGTGCAAAGTGGTACAGAGATGGCAACTTGCTTTATGGCCATCATCAGCCGAAGTGGTGTGCAGGCAGCAGAGGGGAAAAAACAATTGGAAGAAGAGAGCGGGGTGGGTGAGACAAATGGGGATCCGGGGGTTCCAAAGGCACCACTCCAACTGAACCGCTGCGATATAATTCAGCAAATGAGACATTAGAGCAGTGATTATGACCAGAGGATGTCAGCAGAGGAAGACGTGCGTGGGAGCTAAAAATGCAGAAAGCTGGAGAGCTGCTGACTAACGTGTAAACAGGAAACACCAAGGACCAATGACCAGATATGGGCACGCACGTGGTTAAAGACCAAAGCAAGGAAGAGCAATTAGCCAATAAATGAATTAGGGCCCTGACGATGCTTCTGGTGTCATTTCAGATCGTGTCTGAACCACAGTCCCCTGTCCACAGTCAGAACGTGCGGGGTGCGTGCGCACGTCTGTTGGATGTTCCTGTGTCTTCCGTTTCAGGGGTGGGGCTTCAGATCGAGAAGCCGTTTGACACAATAACGCCGGAATCAAGGCTTGGGAATCTGCCTTTGTGAGCATGTGATTCTCTCTCGTCATGTTCACTCTAGGCCGGACCCGGATTCATGGATTTGCTAATTGGCACAGCCACTTTATAATGATAATAGACAGACGTTACAAAGTTGGTGACGCTCTTGTCACCAAATCCCAACAGCTTACATGGAGAAAGACAAGGACTGCACCTCAGTAGGGTACACAGAAGAACTTAAACCGCCTGCCAGAATCAGACAACCCTCCTCCCTCTATAGACTGTATTCCTGAAGATTCTTCTGTCTACAAAGGCTGAGACATTTGCTATATGTTCAGGTTTTAAGCGTGTCAAATCTGAGAAAGCAAGCGGTCAAATGCTCCCCTGTGTCCCTTTTCTGTCTGGAGAGTGTCGTGCATGCTCTCTTTTCCTGGCCCTCCTCAGGTGCTGCTCGGACTCTGCCCTGCTCTCTGGCCTTTCTTCCTGTCTCTGTTCAGCGAGACACCAAGAGGCTGGGAGTTCTCGGCCAAACAGACTGCCTCCTGAGTGTGGGCAGAGGGCGGTACGGACACCTCTGAGTGCCCCCGCTGTCTCATCCTGCAGACGGGCACTTTGTATCCTGAAGGTGCTTAGTTAAGTAACTTGGACCTCCACCACTGTGCTCAAGGAGTCTTTCCCCGAACCCAAGTTTGACAATCAAGCAGTATGCAAACGCCTAGAAAACCCTGTGAGCTCACTGCACGGTGCTTGAGAAAAATAACTGAGAAAAACAAGGGCCGACAGAGGAAAGGAAGAATAAATTACCAAGAGGGGAGACGAGGAGGAGAGCAGCATGGGGCAGAGAGGAGGAGCGTTGGAAAAGATGATTGCCCATCCAGACTGCACAGTTCGTAAGTGTGATGATTAATGGCAATTTAAATCAATTGCACTGATAATTTTAAAAATACATATGTATGTGGCTTTGGAGGCAAAGGATTCGCTTTAACCTGGGCGCACCGAACCAAGGAATCCTCTAGTCCCTGTGACCAGCTTACCCAGAGTTCGGGGCCAGGGACCAGGGCTAGTTCCTCTGCCTCCCAGAAAACAGCAGGTTGTGGACATGCATTTGCCATGATTATCCTTTGGAGGTTCAGGCCACGCCTCGCCCACCAGCCCCTACGTCATCTTTTTTACCCTATCCCCAATGACGGATGGTAGAATAACGACCCTACAAAGCTTGATATTTAGAGAAAATCCAAATCAAGGAGGCTACTCATCAACTCCCAGAGTCCTAGTCAGCAGCTGCTAAGATTTTTTTTTTTCTCTCTCCCAGAATCAGATAGGCCGTGTGGTCACATAAACCAAACTGCCTAACTAGGACAGCCTTGCGAAATCCCCACGTGCAGAAGCTGTGGTGCCATGTTGCTCCTGCCTGCTGGAGCGCCTTGCTTACCTTTATGTCTGGCAAAATAGCGCCCCAGAATGATGAGCAGGCACAGCATGGCGAACACCACCACCGCCACGACCCCGCCAATCACGGCATGGTCCACCGCCCTTATGGAGCCTTCTTCGCCTGCTCGGGAATCTGTTGAAATCAGAAGAGGAACAGGGATGTAGAGATTATTACAAGACACCAGAAGCCCTGGCGGACACTGCCTCCAGGGTCAGAAGGTCGCCTTCTTTTTTAATGGAGGAGTCAGAGAGAACAATCGAGATGGACCAAGTGACACTGAGGGAACAGACTGACCTGTCCAGTGCTGAATTGATCTGTTCTCCCCACAAGGCAGTTTCATTATGAGCAGCACAAGAGGGCTAATGCATGTGGAACAAGCTTTGGGAGGCGGGGAGGGAAGAGACGGAGTCTGTCCGGTCCTGACCTAGTCTGAGCGATCACTCTGTCTGTGCCCAGTAGCAGAGCCTAATTAAGGAGGCTGCCCTCAGGATGGAAAGGTGCTCTGGATGACACCTTTAGGCAACAGCAGGAACTGTGGAGAGGAGGCTAGAGCATCGTTCTACGGAGGCCCAGTGACTCATATTCCCTGACCAGTATACGCGAAGCAAAAGTAAGGTGCTCAAAAGCCATAGCTGCCTAGAGATAAAACAAGGATTATTGAACTAAAGACAAATGGCAGGCCTGCTACGTTTAGGATGTATGAGGGAGTAAGCCTCAATTTAAAACCTAAAAACCTATTTCAAAAAAGACAGCAAGGAATAATCGTCCATTGCCACAGACGGTTTTTATTTTATTTATTTAATACCTCACGAAGCAATTAATTTTCCTTTATAAGCATCACTCCCTCAGGATGTCTTCTTCCGACGGAGGAACGACATGTTTGGCTGGGGAACAACTCCAGAATGAACCCAGAATGAGCTATGGCGATGCCGAATGGATGTATGGCAGTGTAAACAATTTTAATTTAGGAATGTGGCTACATCACCCCTTGCTGAAATCCTAATGGCATCCGAGATTTATAATGTAGTAAAAAACAATTATTCTCCCGTTGATTAATACATTAACATTTTGGAGTGGAAGCTAAACCATTGTCTTTTTTTTTTATTGAGTCAAGTACGACACCTCCATTAAAATGATTTACTAGCTGTACCTTACAATTTAAGCACAGCAGCAACAGAAACGGTAAAAATCTTTTAACTTTACATGATTTGTGAAGTCATATGTGAAGGATTTACCATTTAAATCTTTCAGTACAAGAAGCACATGGCCTATAAATCTGTCCCCCTTGCAGTGGCTGGACGCCTAAGAGAAATGCATTTCACCAGGAAGACTGAGAGTGCAAATTCAAGTCAATTTTTAAGAAAGATTTATCTCTGTCTCTCTCCAAAGAACAGAGCAAATCTCTGAAGCCTCCACCTCTAATAATATTTGAAGTTTATCGATCAAGTGTACAGATCCGTGACAGCTAAAGGTAATGGTGCTCTTTTGAGCCGAAACCTGATACAACGCTTTCAGCAGGAGGGCATGATTTACACTTTCTATCGATATTTCCAATTCTGCTCTGAGATTAAGTACTGAAGGATGCGGGGAAATAACTCGTGACTGAGGGTTCCATGAAAACTGCTTTAATTAAAAGGGTTTAAATTTAAAAATGGAGTATTTAGAGTGTTTCATTAAGTTATCTTTGAAAGGACTACAGGAAAACCAAAAACCCAAACCCAAACAGAAATGCCAAATCAGAGGCGGCAGCAGGTCGTCCAGGACAACAGGATGATGGGAGTTTAATTGGAGAAGGGAGCTGGGTTGGAGGCAGAGTGCACCGCAGCCAATTAGCCCGCTCCGAGACCAGCGAGCCCCTCCAGCAACGTGTCTAATAAGCTCGACTTGAAATGTGGGGAGGGAAGTCTCCTTCCTCAGCCAAAAGTGTTGCCGATCACAGATGCCACAGCCTCCATTGTCTTGAAAGTCATTCCAACAAGGCAGAACTCGGACACGGGAACTTTTTTTTTTCCTTTTAAAGACAACAGCGCTTCCTTGGGATGCCTCTGGACACGGGGTGTCAAGGGAGAGTGCTTGACACACCGGAGACTCTCGCCTCAACTGCACAAATTCAAAATCGCTCATGGGGGACCAAAGTAACGGGCAAGCCAGCAAGTTGTGTTTTCCTTAGGGAGCTGTCAAAATAGGGGATTTTGTGGAAATGAGAATTAACCCATTGCCAATTGCCATGAGCTTCAGATCTATTAAAATTTATTTGTCTTTCAGTGAACTCCTTATATCTTAAAATTGGGGAGGGAGAAGTGACACCAGATATTGAGAAGAGGGAAAAGTTGAGTACAAAAGGGGTGAGGAGAAGTCTGAGAACAGAGAAAGCTCTGAGAAGCTGTCCCAGGCACAGTTCTAACTCATTTGGGGGAGGCATACTCTTGTTCGCTCTTAAGAGACTGCCTCCTCCATGCCTAGGCACAGGAACATTCAAAAGTCTAAGAAGAGGAAGAGGAAGCGGAAGAGGAAGAAGGGGACAGACAGACACTCTGACGAAGAAAAATAAAAACTTTCCCCAAACAAGCCTCACAGGGCATGTTTTTGTGGGATTCATTTCTTGAGCCAAAACTATTCATTTGACTTTTGTTCCCCATGAACTGAGCTACATACACGCAGTGTTATTTTCCCCTGCACTTTGCCCAAATTAGTACTTAGGTTCTAGCTATCTTCCCCACCCTCAAGGACATACATATTTTACAGACACTTATTTATAAGGGTAATCTCTCCAGCTATCTTCTGATACTCACTTTGATCAGAAAGTTTACTACTACCAGTTAATCACCGAGACATTTCTCCTGCCTTCAATTACTGCAGACGGACACAGAAGGTAACTGATGTTTAATTTACAGGGAACACTGCCCGTTACGAGCTCCTTGCCGCCTCCTCCCACCCCCACTCCCACCTCCCAGGTTACCGTGGGAGGTAGCAGTAGAGCTGTGCCTGTTCACCCTGGGCACCTGTCCTGGCTTGGCCATTCCTATGAAGAGCAGTGCTGTTTCCAGATGCAGCTCACCTTCCTTTTGTTTCCACGTGGGGGGTGGGTGGGGGAGAGAGTGCTCACGGTGCTACCGATTGGCTTGAGGCAACTGACTGGGCGAAAGCTGGCTACCTACTACTGGGTGAGAACTGCCCGCACCTGAAGGTGGGTGCCCCAGTCATAACCAGAAGCAATAGTGCAGACGGGCTCTGGCTAAGAGTCGGATGAAAACTAGAAACTGAAGAGGAGAGTGACCACCAAAAGGAGCGTGGCTCCGACAAAGTCGCTTGGCTGCTCCTGGTCCATGCACAAGGCAAGAACTCTTACCAGCCCTTGAAACGTTACTTCTAAGTGGAAAAGCTATGGCTTCCACCATCGCTCAGTCTTGTTTCCTCTTTCATTTGGGTCCCATGAATGCTGGCTTTCCTGGGACATCCACTCACTTTCTGAGCAGGGCAGACAAGGAAACCAGAGGCAGAGTCTACGGTTGCTCCCAGCTTCTCCATTGAAAAATAAAATAATCGTGCCCGATTCTCAGGCAGATGGACATCTCTTCGGTTTAGAAAGTCCTGTTTTCTTGTTCCCCAAGAGGATCCAAGTGTTCCTCTTACCTAGTTACAGGGGTGAGAGTGTTTCTATTCTGAGACTAAACTCTGCCCCCATCACCCTGAAATGCAAAGCTTGCTTGGTGTATGGTGATAGCATAAGGTTATTCCAGCCTCGAAGAACCAAGCATGCTTGTATAACACGGTCCAACTGAAGCTAAGAGTCTCATCCAAATCATTTCACCTGTGACCTCGAGCGAATTAGGCGTAGTCGCCGAGTGATTCTGACTTGTAGCTGCACACGCTCAATGCTGGGGGGTTTTCTGACAGCTCACAGTTGTGGTACAACCCTTCTTGCCTGTCCTGTCCTAGCCTCCAGCCACTTCTATGGCTCTAAGTGTGACAGATAAATCATGAGCTGTTTAGTATTCGCAAGTTAGCTTTACTTTTGGCAAAAGAAGCTGAAATGACTTGGCTCCAGGTGAGATTTACAAGCTGCTTGCAGAATGTTAAGCTGCCTACTACTGCTTGGGTCACAGCTTCAACCACCCTGGGCTCGCTTTGGTGTCTTAGAAACTGCAGGACAGAAAAATCTCAAAGAAACTCCCAAGAGTGATGCCTCCAACTGTTCAGATTTCTTTACCTTGGGCCAGTTGACCTGGCCCGATCCATTACTCATGGGCAGTATGCGGGGGTGGGGGGGGGGCGACGACTTCTGAAGGCAGTTGTTCCCTGGGGCCTGACAAGAAACGTGATTGCTGGCGGAACGTTTGTCCCTTTCCACCTCCCTCTAGGGCATTCCTTCTCTGCTTGCTTTCACTCCTCAAACTACTTGCCAGAGTCAACCTAAATGCTGCGATATGGCAGCCATGCTGCCTGTGCTAAACGGGTTTCTGCAAGAGATCCTGGTTTCTATGGCTACTTTACTACCCGGCATAGATGTGTAACATAAACCGCCATGCGAATGCCATAATCATGGATCTGGGATAAGCCCAGGAAGCTCTGCAGCCAGGGCAGGAATCCATGGATAACCGGGGAATGGCCAGTATATGCTAGACAAGCTCCTGGCAATAGGAATTTGGCAGGGGGACTCACTGAGCAGAACCCTTACTGCAACTGCCGCCTGCCCACCCTGAAGCACAGAGCTGCAGTCTCAGGTGAGCTTTTTTTGCCAAAAGGACATCAAGTTTTTTTTTTTTAACCACTGATGAGGTGAAGTGTGACACAATAATATACAATAAAATATGCAGCAGGAGGCATGACAGCCACACTGCTTTGGCTTACCCTCACGTCTCAAACATCCCTGGCTCAGGCTTTAAGCCACATTTAGCAACTCGGGGAGAGCTAGGCACTCCCTTTAAATGCACACATTCACTATTTTCATAGATTATAAGCTATCTTAGGCCTCATCTTAAAAACATGGGGAAGAGCCCGGCTCGGTGGTTCAACCTGTAATTCCGCGCCTTTGGGAGGCTGAGGTGAGTGGATTGCCTGAGCCCGCAGATTCGAGACCCGCCTGGGCAACTTGGCGAGACCTCATCTCTACAATAAATAAAAAATCAGCCGGGCGTGGTAGCGCACGCCTGTAGTTCCAGCTACTTGGAAGGCTGAGGCGGAAGGATTGCTGGAGCCCAGCAGGTCGAGGCTGCGGTGGCCTGGAGCGGCCACTGCACTCCAGTCTGGGCGACAGAGTGAGACTCCAACTCAAAAAAACAAAACAAAAACAAACAAACCATAGTCAATGTAGTTAGTAAACTGGGCGTGGTGGCTCATGCCTGTAATCCCAGCACTTTGGGAGGCTGAGGCAGGAGGATTACTTGAGCCCAGGAGTTCGAGACTAGCGTGGGCAAAAAAGCAAGACCTTGTCTCTAAAAAATAAAATAAAATAAAATAAAAACAAAAAAATAGTCAATGTAGATTGCATTTACCAAGGTTTGGGTACTGGAAATGAAAATAAAAACTAGTAGTCACTGAGCACTTTTATGTGCCAATCATTGAGCTAAGCCCTTAAAAATAATTTATTTAAACTTAGTGTTACCATCCTTGTTTGTAGACAAAGTAGAAGGCCTGGAGAACTAAGTGGCATGCCGAAGGATGCAGAAGTGGTAAGTGCAGAACTAGGATTCAACAGTGTGAGGTATTTTACTAGATTGAATTCTGAAACTGTTATCTGATACAATTGTTTAGCATGAAATAATGAGGGAAAACACAGCAGAAGAAAAAAATAACGGTGTCGGGAGCGGATGTGATGTGGGGAGCAGACGTGTGCTGTGACTGTAGCAGGCCTTGAGTAAAGACCCCAAGCAAAGGCAAGGTCTCCCTTGGGAGCTCTGCATCCTAGCCAAAAGCAGGGGATGCAGCCTGCTACACCGAACAGCATCTCAGATGCCCACACATCCAGGTGCACATAGTATAAATAAAGCCTTAGCTACAACAAGATAACCACAGAACAGCTCGCCTTTAGGTAGCAACAAAATTCCATTACAGCTCCCTCACAGACCTTGAATTCCTTCCAACTTTCTTTGTGCTTGATTAATTAAAATAAATATGCTGAGCTAGTTTGGGGCCACTTCTCCTCCATCAGAGGAAAGTGTCTCAACTGGCACCAGCTTTTCTTTATGTTTTTGTGTCTGTGTCTTTCTTAATCTCTCGTGGTTCTCTCTCTGGACCCTCAAGGCAGCTGAGCGGGCCATGGCATCTGGCGCCCGCCTGAACAGGGACCTAAGCATGAGAGAACTCCTAATCTCAGGCAAAGAGATGCTCTGAGAGAGGTGCACCTGAAAATAACAGAAGGTAAGAAGCGGATTTAATTTCAGGTGGGTGTAAAACATGGGTAATTGTGGCTCCCAAGAGAGGTGTCCGTTTGTCCAAGTGTTAAGATCTATGCTTCAGGCAAGAGGCTGCCCGGTTAAAGGTTCTCAGTTAGAAGAATTTTTAAGCTTTGTGCAGGAAACATGCCCTTGGCTTCTTGCTCAAGGGACAGTTAATTTGGGTACTTGGAACAAGATCGGTAAACAACTTAGGGGGCCAAGTTCCCCTCAAGCCTTGTTCATGGCCCTGCTAGCCATTGTTGCTTGTCAGGTTGGTGGAACAAGGGGAAATCCTTACTGGAATTATTTCCCGGACCCTCCCATTCTCCAACCCACTACTTGGGCTGGTGGGTCGTCCCTGTCTTTACCAACGATACCCATATGTTGGAGGGACAGTCTGATAAAAATATTACTGCTGCCCATAGTACACATTTTAACTTCACACGGGCTAGTAATAGTCCTCCTATTTGCCTTTCTAACACCCCTAAGTTGGGTTGTTTTAAGATGAGTTGAGAAAATAAAACCTCCTACAGGGCTACACAAAGAGCTAACATTTCAGGCCCCTGGGACATAATAAAATATCTACTAACCATATCTAAGTGGGGGTTCCCTAGTTCTACTTACAGTGTATCCCAGGCTCACCCCAATATCCTATACTGCCCTAATAGCACAGGGATAGAGCTTAGAAAATTCCCCAATTGGATAGAACGTGCCACTCCTGTGCCCACGGTCCAAAAACCTTACGGGGACCCCCCTCTTAATCTATGATTGGTCTCGCAGACTGAACCGCTCTCATCCTAACCATGAGTTCATTTCCCCTGGGGGTTTTGTTGGCAACATCTTTACTACTTCCCAAGGTGACATCCAAAGGAACTATGGCGGCTCGCCCCCTCCCTTGATTTTGTTAACTTTACTAGTGGGTCATTGGTCAATTTGGCAGGAAGCTGTGGTACAACCTCCCCCTGCTACGGGGTCTAAGCCTGTGTCCAACCCCCTTATGTCCTTTTAACAGGCTCTGTTAATGTCACCTCAGTAGATAATCATTATGCTTTACAATGTAACTCTTGTAATCTTACAAATTGTGTCACCTACCATAACGTGGGTTAAGACATCCTGGTTTTGTATCAGCTCCCCTTTATCATGATTCCTACTAATGTATCAGGCCCTTGGTATAATGATGCAGGACTGCAGGTACTTCAGAAATTACACCACCAACTTGCTTCCTGGCCTCGTAGGGCTGTTGGATTGATAATTTTTGGATTGGTGACCTTAATTTCAGTCATCATTTCTGCAGTGACTGCTGCTGCCGCACTGTCTCAATCCATCCAAAATGCCAAGTTCATCTGCGCTCTGGCTCAAAATACCTCCAAGTCCCTACAACAGCAAGAATCCATAGACTTAAAGCTAGAAACAAAATTAAATGCCTTGGAGGCTGTAGTCATTGGATTGAGAAACCAGGTAAACAGCATAAAAATGAAACATGCGGCATACAATTGGGTTTGTATTACTTGTGTTTCTTATAATAGCAGCCTTTGGAATTGGACTTAGTTTAAAAACACCTCCAAGGCATATGGGTTCACAATAACATCAGCATAGACCTGCTTAAGCTCCACCACAATATTCTAGACATCCAGAATAGCCAAGATCCTATCGTACAACCTGCCCAAATAGCACAAAATCTTCTTAATGATCTCAAGGGATTCAATTCCTTTAATATGTTAAAACATTCTAAGCCCGGCTCAGTGGCTCAGCCTGTAATCCCGCGCCTTGGGAGGCTGAGGTGAGTGGATTGCCTGAGCTCGCGGGTTCGAGACCTGCCTGGGCAACTTGATGAGACCTCATCTCTACAATAAATAAAAAAAAATTAGCCGGGTGTGGTGGCGCACGCTTGTAGTTCCAGCTATTTGGAAGGCTGAGGCGGAGGGATCGCCAGAGCGCAGCAGGTCGAGGCTGCGGTGGCCGGGAGCAGCCACTGTACTCCAGTCTGGGTGACAGAGTGAGACTCCAACTAAAAACAAAAAACAAAAAAACATTCTGCCAGGTATATTCTGAATTTTTTCATATTTGCTCTAATCCTCCTTTTTTTTTTTTGCCAGTCGGATGCAGAATTCTCCAACGCCAATTCAGAGCCACCGCAGTAGCCATCCATTGCCTGCATTTAGAAAATAAAAAAGGGGGAGATGTTGGGAACGGATGTGACGTAGGGAGCGGAAAAGCGCCGTCACTGTAGCAGGCCTTGAGTAAAGGCCCCAAGCAAAAGCAAGGCCTTGCTTGGGAGCTAGGCATCCTAGCCAAAAGCAAGGGATGCAGCCTGCTACATGGAACAGAGTCTCAGATGCCCACACATCCAGGTGCACATAGTATAAATAAAGCCTTAGCCTCAACAAGATAACCGCGGAACTGCTTGCCTTTAGGTAGCAACAAATACTGCTATGGTTCCCTCACAGACCTTGAATCCCTCCCAACTTCTTTTGTGCTTGATTATAAAATAAACATGCTGAGCTAGTTCAGGGCCACTTCTCCTCCATCAGAGGAAAGTGTCCCACCTGGCCCCAGCTTTTCTTTGTCTTTGTGTCTGTGTCTTTCTTAATCTCTCATCACTCTCTCTCAGGACCCTCAAGGCATCCAAGGGGACCTCGGCATAACAGCATAGGGAAATACTTGCCCCAAACATGGCATCGATGTGGCAATTACCTAAATGAGATAGTATCTCACATTTATTATAGAAAATCCAAATTGACACACACAGGCTATGAACAGGTCTATGAAGTTATGCTGATGTGTCCCAGAACTTGTAAATCAGGCTCTCCTCTGAGATGGAATTGGCACATGAACCAATCCAATAATGGATGGAAATTTCCTGGGCCAGTAAGTGACGTGTAAGCTCCTTTCTTGTAAACAGCCTACTGTCTACAAGACATGTGTTGGTATGTTACTCAAGAGTTATTGGACCATTTATATGAGAGTTTATTTGGAGGTTATCTGTTCTGTCTAATATGTCTGTTTTATGCCAGTATCACACTTTTTTTTTTTTGAAATGGAGTCTCACTCCATCGCCCAGGCTAGAGTGCAGTGACACACTCATGGCTACCCCAGTGTCAACCTGCTGGGCTCCAGCGATCCTTCCACCTCAGCCTTCCAAGTAGCCGGAACTACAGGTGCATGCTACCCACACCTGGCGAATTTTTGGTTTTTCACCATGTTGCCCAGGCTGGTCTCGAACCCATGGACTCAGGGAATCCTCTCGCCTCGGCCTCCCAAAGTGCTGGGATTACAGGCTTGAGCCACCATGCCCAGTGAGAAAATACTTTTTTTTTTTTTTTTGAGTTGGAGTCTCACTCAGTCGCCCAGACTAGTGTGCCGTGGCCGCTCCCGGCCACTGCCGCCTCGACCTGCTGGGCTCCGGCGATCCTTCTGCCTCAGCCTTCCAAGTAGCTGGAACTACAGGCGCGCGCTACCGAGCCCGGCTAATTTTTTGATTTATTGTAGAGATGAGGTCTCGCCAAGTTGCCCAGGTGGGTCTCGAACCCACGGGCTCAGGCAATTCACTCACCTCGGCCTCTCAAAAAATACTTTTTATGATATATATTTTCTTAAATCTATTGAGACTTAATTTGAGGCCTAAGATATGGTCTATGCTGGAAAATGTCCCACGTGCACTTGGGAAGAATGTGTATGCTATTGTTATGTGGCTATTAAATCTAGTTGTCTTATTGTGTTAGTTAAGTTTTTTATTTCCTTACTTACCTTATGTCTAGTTATTCTATCTATTATTGAAAGTAGGGTATTGAAATCTAAAACTGTCCAGGCTTGGTGGCTCAGCCTGTAATCCCAGCACCTTAAGAGGCCGAGGTGAGTGGATTGCCTGAACAAGCGGGTTCGAGACCAGCCTGGTCAACTTGGCGAGACTTCATCTCTACAGTAAATAAAAACTTAGCCAGATGTGGTAGTGCATGCCTGTAGTTCTAGCTCCTTGGAAGGCTGAGGTGGAAGGATCATCAGAGCCCAGTCGGTCAACACTGGGGTGGCCATAAATGTGCCACTGCACTCCAGCCTGGGCAACAGAGTGAGACTCCAACTAAAGAAAAAAAAGAAAGAAATCTAAAACTATTATTGTTGAACTCTCCATTTATCCCTTCTTTTCTGTAACTTTTGTTTCATACATATCTTTTTTTGGAGGGTTGGGTCTCACTCTGCCATCCAGGTGGGAGTACAGTGACTCACTGCAGCCTCAACTACGTAACTGCAAGCAATCCTTCTGCCTCAGCCTGTGGAACTACAAGCACATGCCAACATGCCTACCTAATTTTTTTGTAGAGACAAGGTCTCACTATGCTATGTTGCCCAGGCTGTTCTTGAACCTCTGGACTCAGGCAATCCTTCCTCCCTGGCCTCCCAAATTGTTGGAATTATAGGCATGTGCCACTGCATCTAGCCAGATGTTTTCTTCCTTCCTTCCGTCCTTCCTTTCTTTCTTGTTGGAGTCTCACTCCATCGCCCAGGCTGGAGTGCAGTGGCACACTCACAGTCACCTCAGTGTGGGCTCAGGCAATCCTTCTGCCTCAGCCTTCCTAGTAGCTGGAACTACAGGAGCGCTACCATGCCCAGTCATTTATTACAGAGATGAGGTCTCGCCAAGTTGCTCAGGCTGGTCTCAAACCCCTGGCAATCCTCTCGTCTCAGCCTCCCAAAGTGCTGGGATTACAGACTTGAGCCACTGCGCCCGGCCTCTCTCTTTTTCTTTCCTTCCTTATTCCTTCCTTTCTTCCCTTCCTTCCTTCCTCTCTCTCTTTCCTTTCTCTCTTTCTTCCCCCTCTCCCTCTCTCCTCCCTCCCTCTTCTCTATCTTTCTTTTCTTCTTTCTTTATTTCATCTTTCTACCTTTCTTTTTGAGTCAGGGTCTCACTCTCTTGCCAGGCTGGAGTGCAGTGGCATGATCATGACTCACAGCAGGACTCAGGCGATCCTTCCATCTCAGCTTCCCAAGTAGTTGGGACTACACACACGTACCACTGCACCTGGTCAGATGTTTGTCTTAATGCTAGCCCTTTCTTTAGGCCTGCTCAAGGTGTATCAAGTGAACTTTAACTGTGGTTATAGCTTGGCTTCCCAGGTTTACTCCTCTCAAGACCTTCTGATTCACAAAACTGCACTTGTTTCAGGCTCAGTGAAAAGTAGATTTTTTTCCTGAGTCCTCTGCCTCACTTACTGGTTTAAGTTTGATGTGACTATTAACATTTTAACTTCCTGTTTGTTATGAGGGGCTAGGACAGAATCTAGTTTTTTGTCTCTCATTCAGAGCAGTTCTTTTTCAGGTCCCCTTCTCCTCCTCCATACTCCTTCCCACTCCTATCCTGGCCTCAGATCTTTTAATGTTTCCTCTCATTACATCCTTTTCTCTGATCTTGCCACATTCTCTGGTCCTTGCTTCTCTATTCTCTCACTGCTTCTCATCTTCTGTTTTTCTCTCCTTTCTCTCTCTCACTTTCCCACTTCTTATTCTATTATCCTTCCCTTCTTTCTGGCCTGTGTCTCATGTTCATGTGAAAGTTTACTTATACAAATAGGATCATTCTTGTCATACCCAAGTAAATCAGAATTGGGGGGCCAGTCAAGAAAAGCACTCAGGGTACATAGCACCTGCTCCAATAATTATATTTTCCACAGGCCCAGCTGCTGAAACTGCCTGCTGTAACTCTAAGATCAGTATTATCTTGTAGCTGCTGTAATGACCTACTGGATTTACCTCTGCTGTTGAGACAGGAGATAGCTAGAGAAAGCCTAGGCAGACAGACAGACAGGTCCTCTGGTAATAATGTAGTGACTTCCCAGCAAGCCTCTCAGGCTCAGCATTGGTAAACAAGCTCCCCACAAGCCTCTCAAGCTAGAGCTTAGGTACTCACTGCTGGAATTGAAAAGCAACCAGTCAGCTCACCATTAGGTCCCTACCTTAATACTGACCAATCAGAACAGCCACAGCTCACAGTTAATGCTAGCCAATCAGCTTGGACTTGGGGCTATCTAAGCACCAGGTTTTCGGCCCCAGATGGGCAACCCCTTCGGGTCCCCTCCTACTGTGGGAGCCTCTCTGTCCTCTCAATAAATCCTGCTTTCTCACTTTCTGGCTGTGTGTCCCTCATTATTCCTGGGCGTGAGACAAGAACCTCGACCCTGAAGAGCTACAACCTGAAGAGCTGCAGAAGATCATCAGAGCCAGTTGAACCAGGATAGCTGCCAGAAGAAGGTGAAACTCCAAAGCTGTGACACCTCAGGGGCTAGGCTTTCCAGTCCACTGAATCGCAACACTCTCAGGGCTTGGCTTGCCAGCCCATTAGAGCTGACACTTCTGGGGCTAGGCTTACCAGGCCCTTGACAACCCTTTCTGCGGCTTGGCTGGCCAACCCATTGAGCTGACACTACTGAAGCCCAGGCTGACCTGAAAAATCCACATCAGTTTTGGCGCCCAACATGGGGCTCAACAGAAGGGTGAGTTAAATCAGACCTATCACTTTACTTTCATTTCCAAGGATCCTCATCCTCAAGTTTTTTTACTCTGTCTAAAGAACAAATTACCAGGACACTGCTAGCCAGTTAAAAGTGAATAACGCGGCTGCCAGTCTACAATACACAGAGGTCAGGCTTGCTGGAGAGGACTTGGTTAATCTCCCATCACTCTCAGGTGTTGGGAATGTTGGCCCTGTTCCAATCCAGTTTCTTTTCATGGAGGTCTAGCTGTTGCATGGAACTGGAAGAAGCTGGGGGGTAATTGAGGGCATCGGGCCAAGGCTACACCTTGGTGTTATGTGAAGGTTTCCAGGGTGACCCTTGTTTGGCTGTCAGGTATTGGGGTCACCCTGGAAGCAACTTCCAGAGTGACCCCAATACCTGACAGCCAAACAAGGTGTTGGCAGAAGGTTTCCAGTCTCTCCTATCACACTTTTTTCAACCTTTCCTATCACATTTTCTTCTCTATAGTATTGTCATGGGTACTGTCCCTGCTTGGTGCTTGGTGACGTGAGTGTTTTTGTAGCTTAGGGAGCTGGCATTACTAAACAGTGTTGGCAACAGCTTGACCCTTATTTGATAAAAGCTCAAGACAAGTTGTGTTCATTGGTCCATGAGGCAAAAGGGCAGGAAGCTTTGGTTTTGTTTTTTCATGTTGGGAAGCATTGTAATTGGCAAGAATGAGAAGCTGCTTTACTTTATATAAGGAATTTAAGTCTTGTGAAGCTAGGTCCCTACATTTGGGGACTCTGGGTAGACATATGTTGAATGAATGTGCAGATTTTATGTTGAAATGCTTGCCTGATGGTGGGTTTAGGCTTTTCAGAGGATGTCAGGGACTGTCTGAAAAGATCCCATACCGACACTTTCATGTCTCCATGGCCTTGTTAGGAAAGTAATCTGAATATGGGCCTTGTTAGGAAAGTAATCTGAATATTGTAACCTGGCTCAAGCCATGGGGCCTCCTGGCCAGAGGTTCATGGAAAGTCCCAGGTCAACCCCCTACCCCTTTTGTCAGAATCCTGCTCCTAAACCCAAATGTTCCAAGGCCTTTTTGAAGACCTAGTCTGGTAAGGAGGAATGCTAGGTTTGAGGAATACAGAGGCACAGTTGACAGTGCGTAGAACAGGTATTAATGCATAGGTGAGTGTGACTATTCTTACCAACTGCGTCTCTACCGCTATACTTGGATGGAGGTCATACTCATATCCAAGGCACACCAAGAACAGAGAAGGACAGGAAAGTGAGGGGACGCTTTCCTTTCTTTGATCCTTTTTCATCATGCACGTTGGTTGGAGGAGGGAAAGTTTAGCGATGCCTTTCTTTTGCCTCTCTCTTATTCAGATGAGTAATGGGCCATCTGGCTATGTACAGTGTGCACTCAAGAGTGCATCTTGGGGCCGGGCTCGGTGGCTCAGCCTGTAATCCCATGCTTTGGGAGGCCGAGGTGAGTGAATTGCCTGAGCCCGCGGGTTCGAGACCTGCCTGGGCAACTTGGCGACATCTCGTCTCCGCAATAAATCAAAAAAATTAGCTGGGCATGGTAGCGCGCACCTGTTGTTCCAGCTACTTGGAAGGCTGAGGTGGAAGGATCGCCGGAGCCCAGCAGGTCAAGGCTGCAGGGGCCGGGAGCGGCCACTGCACTCCAGTCTGGGTGACTGATTGAGACTCCAACTCAAAAAAAAAAAAAAATCGTGCATCTTGGGACACAGGACTCCTGTGATTCTCAGACTTTAAACAGCATCTTAAATTCTTTTGCACCCAAGTGTGACTGAATTATAAGTTGCAAGATGGAGAAACCTGGCCTCCAGAGGGAAGAATCAATCATAATACAACTGTGCAGCTAGACAGTTTCTGTAGATACCAGGGCAAAAGGCCCGAGGTCCCATATGTACAGGCTTTCTTTGCACTATGAGAAAATCCAGACCTTTGTCAACACTGCAGGATTGATTCAGTCCTCCTAGTGGTCATCTCAAGGGATGGTCCCAATAGACCAGGGATGCCAACCCCAAAGGTGCCACTGAGGAAGGCATCATCCCATGAGGCCACCCCACCTGGTCACCTTGCCCTCCTTATTCATGTCCTCCTTGTACCTTAAACTATTCCCACTCTAAAACCCCTCATTCTAGAACTCTGACATTACTTATGCCCTTACAAGAGATGCTTGGCGAATATGGGCCTAGTAAGGTACAGGTACCCTAACCTTTTCCCTACGAGACTTGAAACAGGTCAAGGAAGATCTTGGAAGGTTCTCAGATGACCCTGACAAGTATATAGATACTCTCCAGAATTTAATGCAAGTATTCAAGCTCTCCCAGAATGTTATGTTGCTTTTACGCCAGACCCTAATGGCCATTGAGAAACAAGCAGCCCTGCAAGCAGCAGAGAGGTTTGGGGATGAGCTTGGCATTTCATATTGTGTCAGAAGGGGAGGAGCCCTATCCAATAGACATGTCTGCAGTGCCATTGGAAGACCCTAAATGGGACCCCAATAGCGACTTGGGAGAATGGAGGAGGAAACATTTCCTGATGTGCATACTGGAAAACTTGAGAACTAAACCTCTTAATTATTCCAAGTTAGCCATGATAGACCGAGGTGTTGATGAGAATTCCCTCAGCTTTTCTGGAAAGGCTGAGAGAGGCTTTGATTAAACACACATCCCTAGACCCTGAATCAACTGAAGGGCAGCTAATCATAAAAGACAATTTCATTACTCGGGTAGCTCCAGATATCAGGAGGAAACACAGAAAAAAGAGACAAGACCCAAGACAAAGGCAAGAGCTCTAGTAGCTGCCTTATAGGTGTATACAACCCAGGATTCCCAAGGTTTACCTGCTAACTGTTATGGATGCAGCAAGCCAAAACATTAAAGAAATAATAGGGTGTCAACATGGAAGACTGCAGAACCAGAGGAACAAAAGAGGCAGCTCAATTGGCAATCACCTTTAGTGACAAGACTCCAACAGCCCATCAGAGAGCAGGCAACAATGAACCTGCTATGTGTTAAGGTATGGATGGACAGGGTGAGGGTGGATTGATGGAGAGGGAGAGGTGCAGGGAGGCGTGCAGCACTGCCGGGGCTGGTAAGCTGGACGTAAGCACTGGCAACCCAGAGATCTGAGTAGATGCAAAGAATTGCGACACACAAAAACGTTAAGAAAGAAAAGTTTATTTAAAAGTAAATTAGAGAAAGAGAAGGAAGAAAGAAGATTCACCTCCCTAAGGTGGGAGAGGGGGACCAAAGCCAGGAAGCATGGTGACAATCATGACTCAAAGAGCACATGACCACACCAGACTCTAGCAAGGCAATGGCCACTGGTTGCTTGTGGTTGAGTCCTTTTAACCATTCCCCTTGATGGGGGAAGATCATTAGGGTGATTGGGTGGTGGTCTGCTTCCACATCATCACAAAGGGGCAGGCAAACGCAGGTACTGATGGTGTCAGGTAATGGACAGCAGGCAGATGGGTGGATTAGTCACATGATTGCTACCATGGTGGGGCTTATCTGTCACATAGTTCACAGAGGGCTGATTAGGTTAAGTGGGGGGGGGGGGAAGTGGTTCCTGCAAGAGACTTGTTAGACATTTGCAATTCACAAACTCAGACATTTGCAACTCACAAATACCTTGACCAAAGGTGGGGTGGTCTTACTATTACTTTTATGACTTTGGTCAGCCAAAGGGTGATCTTTGGTCTTGACAGGGAACCTAAAAGTTTACTAGAGATTATTATGCTAAAGCATGAATGGTTAGGCTGCCCTGGTTTTGTATCTGAAGGAGATTTGCCAGGGGGATGGGATAGGCTGCTGCTTGTTCTGTAGTAGAATGTCTGCTCGCTAATGGTTACGATGAGGCAAAAAGACTAAAGAATAAGCTAAGTTTCTTCTAGGTTTCTATAGGTACCTTTCACTATGGAGATGTTGTCTATAGCTACAGATACAATCTCCGGGGGCACTAGAAGCCTGGTTGCCCCAAAGAGGCCTAAACCTCCAGGATCTTGTCCACTGTGCAGGCAAGAAAGCCATTGGAAAGCAGGTACGCTCTCTTCTGAAGGGAAGAGAGAATACCTAGCTCAGGAATCATGGCCACTGAGAAGGCCTGGAAACCTACTACAGTGCCTGGCATAGCTCACCATCACCCCAACCATCTCCAGGTGAATATTAGGGCTCTGGAACCTGAATTAATTTCTGATTTAACATAGATGCCAGCCATTTGGTCCTGGCCATCCATGTTGGAATATAGCTTTGTTGTAATTCAAGTTGCTAGGGGTTAATTCAAAATGTAAATATAAAGGTTATATAAAAAGATGATAGAAGAAGCCAGAAAAGCACATAAAAGATGCAAAGAAAGTTCAAGTTGGTATGGTAATGTGTTTTTGGTCAGGAAGGATGAAAAAGACAGAATGGTTTTGTATAGGAAGGAATCTTGTATGGTAAATTTTTGTTTGTTTTTTTAAGTTTGGGGGGGTTGTATTTTGTTTGTTTTCTTCTCTCATTCTGTTTTTGTTTGCA
>CAUYQG010157821.1:0-37896 GCA_963574415.1 Tarsius wallacei | reverse complement strand
CCTTATACATAGTGAGTACATCATAAATAATAGGAAAAACAACCGAATGATAGTAGGAAAAACCTCAAAAACATTGAGGTTTTAAGTTCATTTTAGTGTATAAATTGGTATGAAGTAATAATTAGTAAATACATGTTGATTAACAATATAATACAAATAATTAGAAAAGAACTAAAGAAGCTACTGAAAATGTTCTTTTTTTTTTTTTTTTTTTTGAGTTAGAGTCACATTCTGTCGCCCAGGCTGTAGTGCAGTGGCATTCTCACAGCCACCCCAGAGTTGACCTGCTGGGCTCCTTCCACCTCAGCCTTCCAAGTAGCCAGAACTACAGGCACCTGCTACCACACCCAGTTAACTTTTGCTTTATTGAAGAGACAAGGTCTTGCCAAGTCACCCAGGCTGGTCTCAAACCCAAGGGCTCAGGCAATTCATTCACCTCGACCTCCCAAAGTGCTGGGATTACAGGCTGAGCCATGGAGACCTGCCTGAAAATGTTCTAAAACTAATCTTTTTGTTTGTTTGTTTAACTCTTTATGCTGCTAAAGATTAAATTGTCTTGTGAGATACTAAGTCCCTTATAGATTTTCAAGCAATGAACTGTACGATTACTCGCCAAAAAAGTGAAGCAAAAAATCTTTCATTTGATGGAAGAATAATCTTTAAGTTTCTTTCTCGTTCCCAAAATGAGAATGTTTGAATGCCAGTAATGTTCTGTTTCTTGATCTGGGAGTTTATTGCATTTGTAATTTATACGTCTAACATTGTTATAATATGCCCTCTTCTGCTGTCTTTTGCACATGTATAAGTCAACAACAAGCCTACACATTTATAAGCCAATTACCTTTGGCTATGAGATAAATCACTGACTTACATGGGATTCTTAGCTTTTCCCACATTTCTCTTCATGAAGAAGACACAAATCTTTACACAATCACACAATCAAAATTCTGGGACCTCTCCTGTTAAGATTTTGGTCTGCTAAAACTAAGTGATGATAATAACAAGTCAAGTAGAAATGTTTCTAAAATGTTTGTTATTTTTAAGTGGGTAATTCCTAGAAAATATAAGCTGGAAAGTATATTAGGTCTTTTGTAGTGGGTTTTTTTATACTTCATTTCAACAATGAAGCTGTTTAATTTTTTTCAAACAATATTTAATGTAGGGAATATATCAGCAAACATAGACCATCACAAACAAAGTTTCTCTGGGTGAAGTCTAAGTGAAGACATGAAAGACGTACTTAATCCACATTAGTCTTAATTATCAGTACCCTTTTCTCTCCCACCATCATCCCCCAAGAACTACTCTGAGGCAGAGGTTGGGAAAAACCACTGATCTAGTCTAATCTTCCTCAGTTAATGGAAGAATAAAATATGCATGGGGAAAGGGATTTACTCAAATTGAGCACTTAGATTAGAATGCTGAAAAGACCTGGCCTTTGGTGGGGTCTATTTAAATTTGAATAAGTTAACGTCTCCTAACCTCAGTTTCCTCATATGTTAAACAAACAAAGTAATATCTACTTCAACAGATGTTGAAAATAAGAGAGAGTGTCTGGCTCATGGTTAGAACTGGTAAATGGTAACTCTCATATTTATTGCAACTCCTGAAAAAAGTCCCAGATCTACATGATACAAAAGAACCAAAGTAATGACTGGTAACTTGGACTTTAGCTTAAGAATGTCTCTTTTGATTTATTTTAGGAAAGTAGTAGATCATTCAAAAAGACGATTTGGTATTCCCATGGATCGGATTGGTAGAAACCGGCTTTCAAATTCCAGAGGCTAATTGATTCCAATTGTGAGTACAATTTGTATAAATAGCAATATGTGCAGGCATTTGATTTATATTTCACAATGGACTAATCAATCCATCCTTGCTTATAAATCTCTTTTTTATTTCTTAGGTTATAAATTCACTTTTTCAAATATTTCTGTATTCAAATAGTATAGTATATTAATATTAAATAATTTAAATGACATTTTAAAAGCAATGAATGTCCTAGATATCCATCCCTCAAAAATTGAGTTAGCGATTTTCTCAGACTCCTATGTAATAACTGGACATTAGTATGCAAACAAGAATTAAAATTCTAATTAACACATTCAACCATGTTCATAAATATCATAAATGTACAGCAATTCCTCTGTTATGAAGAAGACAAACTTCAGTGATATTCATCATTTTGTTGCCAATAAGTACACTACTGGAATCATGATAACATAGACCATAAGAGAGAGAATGGTGTGGCAGAAATGGAATTAGCCATGGAATCTAAATCTTGATTCTATCTCTCACTTATTACCCTGTTTCTGACAAAATATCTAACTTTTCTACATCTTGAATACATAAATAACACCATTATAGTATTATGAAGAGTGAATTATGTTTTTAGTGGTCTTAGAATATATTGGACACCAATACATGCATGTGATAACAATTTATATCACAGTTCTGAAAATTTACTGTGTGTTGGCCCTACACCTAGTGCTTTACATATATTGCTTCATTTAATAATTTTGTTCTATAAAGTAGTACTATTTCCAGTGTCTTGAGAAGCAACCTGGTACAAGAAGCAAAGGTGCCATTTAGAGAGATCAGGCTTTATGGGTTCAAATCCCTGGTCATCTATTCATTAGCTGTGGGAACTTGCTTTAAATTCTGAAACCATCCTTCATAAAATTAGAATAATAATTTCTACCACATGGCATTGTACTGAAGACTAAATGAATAGATATATATTAGGAACTTACGATACTACCTGACATTTGTTAAGTACTTAATAATCATTGGTAATTATTATTATACAAATAAATGGAAGACTTAGAAATATTAATTAATTTACCAATGTCATGTGGAGTATAAGTGATACAGATAAAATTGAAATCCAGAAAGGTTAAATTCTGAGTTTGTATGTTAAAAACTATGCTTTATCATATATATTATATCTTTTAAATATATGTTTTTTTGGATGTGAACTTTGGGCAATATATTTTCTCGCAGTAGGACTTGTAGAAGGTAGATCCTCCTTCCTAAACAAATAAGACAGTTGGAACTGGAAATGTTTCAACAATTTCAGGCTAAAGAAGAGGGAATACTTTCCACTTCTCTCAAGATGATCCTCAGACCAATGAAAGGGAGGCCAAGAAAGCATCACATTAATCCTATTTTCTTCATTTAAATCACCCCATTTTTCCTCCTTTTCATATTCTAAAGCCACAATGATGAGTGGATATTTTACCTCAACTCTCTCATTCTCAGAATGAGTTAAAAGAAATTGTGTTCTCACAGAGTTGTTGTTTAATAAAGTTCTGCAGCTCATGAATCCCCATACATACAGGGGAACTTACTGAATACTGCCAAGATCACTGCTTTTTAAACAACATCGTCTTCAAAACTCAGATTGAACCTTATTTCTTCATCTCTAGAAATATATCACTCTTCGGGCTTATTAAAAATTGCCAAATTATATTTGAGTAGGAACTAACTAATTACTATTAAAAACCAAATAAATCAGAGTCAAAATTCCCCAGTTTCGTGATGTATTCAGTTTATGACACTGAGATTAAAATAAATTTTATTGGTTTCCACATATAACTTTGATTTTTACCCTTGATTTTCACCTTTTAACATTTCTGAATTCAACCAAAACAAGTTATGATAAACAAGTCATACAGGGAACTCATTTGCATATGCATTTTCATATGAAGTTTTAGACCACAGAAACTTGAGATAGCTGCTAATCCCTAAAGAGAGTTGAATTGATATAATGTCTCCTGAATCACTGTTGGATGAAGTTCAAATTTACATATTATGCCCTTCTCTTAGCAAACTTTGTTGAGTGTCAACAATTGCTGTCCTTATTAGTAAAATCTAAAGATAGTATTATCAGCCGGGCTCAGTGGCTCAGCATGTAATCCCGCGCCTTGGGAGGCTGAGGTGAGTGGATTGCCGGAGCCCGCGGTTCGAGACCCGCCTGGGGAACTTGGCGAGACCTCATCTCTACAATAAAAAAAAAAAAAAAAAATTAACCGGGCGTGGTAGCACACGCCTGTAGTTCCAGCTACTTGGAAGGCTGAGGCGGAAGGATCCCCGGAGCCCAGCAGGTCGAGGCTGCGGTGGCCGGGAGCGGCCACTGCACTCCAGTCTGGGCGATGGAGTGAAACTCCAACTCAAAAAAAATAGTATTATCACAAAATACACTTAAAAGGAACTTATATATTTTTTCTTTTCCTTTGGTCGATTATTGTGAGCACACATGCTCAATCTTTGTTTCTATTCATTATTTCCCACTATCGCCAAGATTTCTCAGATTTTTTTTTTGCTTCCTCATGCGAAGTTTCATGTTTTATAGCTTATAAATAACAAAAGCCATGAAATGATAATATATTTCTAATTTTTTTGAATTTTCGGTTATTTTTTATATTTTTTCTACCATCACAATATGTACAAGAATTAATATGTATTTGTGTATAATTTAATAGACAGCAACTTAAGAGTCATTAAAAAGTATTAACACAGTCATACAGTTTAGAGATCCAAGAACATAAAGTTTCATTTATTCTGATCTCATTTTTTAAAACAATTCAGGAAAAGAGGATTGTGAGAGGAAATTGATTTGCTCACAATTTTATAGACTCTTGGACAGAGCAAGATCTAGGACCCAGGTCTTTGAACTTCTAGGTCAACATTCTTTTTATGATTCACGAGGTCTTTTTGGTGCTTAGTTGTCATTGTAGGAAGTGAACTCCACTGGTTATACATTTGTAAAACAAACAGAAACGATAACTCAGACTTTACTAAAATCTTTGTCTCATTTCTATGAGGGTTGATGCATTCTCTTTTGGAGGAGGTTTATTTGTGGGTTTTTACCTTCTGGGTTCACTTTAAGACTTCACACTAAAAGTGATACTGGTACCTAATTGTGGAAGTTTTACTTGGTTTGAGGTTAAGTCTAGATACAGCTGCTGTGTGCTATCTAGTTTCCAGACCAAACGCTAATATCTTCCCTGATATGTATTTTAGAAAAATATGGTATTTATCCAGTGCTTCTTCAGATAATTAATATATTATGCCAAAGTTTTGAGTTTTTAATAGACTTATCTCTAAGACTCTTAACTCAGATTCAAAAACGTATTTGCCTAAGGATCCGTAACTTCTCTGGATGCAATTAGCAAATTCTAGGTCTCTGCCATTGAAACCAACATGTCTAGTTGATGAAATTAAAAATATGACCATTAATTGTATGGCCACTTGCTGCCAAATGCATTAGACCCTTTCTTTCAATGATGTGAGGCATGTGGTATTGCACTATATTGACAATTTTTATTTTAGAGCAATTTTGACACACTGTCATTCAAATAAATTGATATAACCCTCAAATACTACAGGAATATTATGTTTATATGTCAGTATATCGTTAGGTTCTTTTAACATGAACAGAATATACAATAATTATCAGTGTGCTGTCATATCAATAAACAGAAAGTTGTAGTTAGTTTCTCTTTATTCTTCTTTTGTTTGCCATGGCAGCGTCCTTTGAACCAAGATCAAAAATTCAAGCAAAGGAGAATATTTAAGTACCTGAGGAAAGTTGTTGTAGGCATTGAAGGCATTCTATCATCTTTATTAAAACCTGAGCATACACACCTGGCATATATGTTTAAAATACTCTTTTAGTGCATGTGACCTGTACTTATCATTGTTCATTATTGTCTTTGAAATAAAAATGTGCTATGTAAATAAAAGCCATAATGAAACTTTATGTACTTAGAGGTTTAACTCTTCTCAAGTGAAGTTGATGAACTTCTACCTGATGTACAAAGTTCTCATTAGCTTTAACAATTTCAACTTTCATTTTTGCAGACACAACTTCCTTGGGTGAAATGTCACAGAAATATGGAAAATGCTTTAATGAAGTTCTTCACACTTCCTAATGATCAAACTTTTAAGAAATTGACCCTCTACAAATATTTTTCACAGCTTGAACTTCAATCCATCACATCGTTGTTACAGCTTCAGTTAAATTGTACAGGTCATTTTGACTCATGTATATTTTAAATACATATATATATTAGTTGTTCAGAAACGATCATCTGTTCCTCCAAAACTTATTTTTTAAAATAACAATATAAAAGTACAATACAGGGAAATGTCTTCTATACTTTTACCCTTCACATTTTTGCAATTAAAGACTGATAACGACAAAAGACAGGCTTACTTCTGTGAAATTTAGATACAGTTTGTTTGTTCATTATTAGGGAATAAGAGAAGACAATGCTGCATTGTTTCTCTTGGATACTTTCACTTCTCTCTTTTTCTTTGTTGGTGAGATTGTTGGGGAATAACTATGAAATTAGACCTCATTATCATATTCAAGTTTCTGTCATGTTTAACCAAATAAAGTACAGCCCCAGTGAACATACTGTCTTAGAATTAAGAAAGTAAAGGCTATTACTTATTTGTAAAGCTTGGATATTCCTTATCTACTAACAACTTTCCATTTCTCTAAATTTTAACTGATAGTTATTAAGAGCAACAGTGGTTTATTATGAAGGGAATAACTACACACAGAAGTAAAGATGAAAGTAGGGGGGAGATTAAACTATCACCAAGTAGTAAATCACCAAAGCAGTTTGGGGCCAGTTAAGTACACATCATTTTATTTAGTACAGTACGTTTCACCATAGTACAATAAGTGATCTTTTTCATGTTACTTATTCATCTATGAAAGTGTTTAATCTATTTCATATATTGTGCTTAGCGAACCATTGAAGAGCATAATAATTTCTTTAAAATAATTAAGATTATTTTTAATAGATCTATCAAAATTTAACATTTGGTATTACTGAAAGCTAATTGTCAGCAATAATTGTGATGTTACTGTAGGTTAGGCACATAAGCCTATTGTGCATTAGATATGCTTTCAAAACACACCTCAAACACCTATTCCATGGACCAGAGAGTCCGTAAATTACTTAGCAGAAATTTATAAAGCATCTGGAAAACACATTTTCCTTAAACCTTAGTAGTCATTGTCAAATAGACCTGATAAATGGAAAGAAGACAGTTTTGGTTAGTAGAACAAAGGCTTATTTTGGCATAAAAAGAAATGATGTCTTTAGAGACAGAGAAGGTGCCTTTATAGTAAAAGAAGAGGAGAGAAATGAATAGTAGCTAATCTTAACTAAAATAAATTCAAAAAAACTTTATGATGACAAATATGCATTAGAAAAAAAGCCGAACTAGTTAATTGACCTGTACACAAGATTAATTTTTCAGTTATCCAGTGTGCTTTTTAGAGACCTAGTTTTAAAAAACTGAAAAGAGGTGGAAAAAAATGAACATGCATACTTAGGATATATATAGGTTTTTCATATCACTTAACTTTTCTGGAAATTTTTGACATGGAAAATCTACACATTTAGGTGAAAATAGCAAATAAATGTTTCTTTTGGTTGTAGTAGAGGGTTGTAGCAAAGAGAAATGAATTTTGAGAAAGTTAACCAACTCTGTTTTTTATAAACTTGTATTAAAAACTGTAGCATTGGTACATGAGCAAATATCCTGCAGTACTCATAACTTCGTAAGAAGTTATGGTATCTCTTGTGACCTTTCCCCAAAACTCCTGATGAGCTATAGAAATGTTTTCTGTTCCCTAGAATCTCTTTCTTTCCTTTTTCTCACATTTAGATATTTGTACACTTATAATCCAACTAGGTATTGCATTGTGCTTTGATAAAAAGCACTAAGACCAACTTTAGCCTAAAAATTGTGCATAGTAAATATTTGAAGTTGGATTAAACAAATTGACTTCCAATATTTTTTAAAATTTCAAACTAGGATATGGTATCCAACTTAATTAAAATAAGAAGTCACAATATATTGATTTATGCTCAATTCTAATGTGTAGTGTGTTTGTCTCATAATATAATATATGCACAATATTTCCATGAAGGAAAACAATGTTTTCTCCACTTATAACTCTGTTTTATTTCATATTTTAATTTTTACCACTACTTTATACAGAATAGAAAAAAAGTCACCAATACTAGTTTAAATAGAGTACTCTTTTAACATAGAAGTAAATTAAAACATAATTTCTATTAGGAATATGACGAGTCATCTCATTTATTTGTCCAATGCATTGTATATGACTAAATCGACTATATTTCAACTTGAGTTTGGTTTCCAAAAAATGCATTGCTTTTTTTTTCTCTTTGTTTCTTTGAGGCACTTCAAAGAACAAATGAATCTGTGAATATGAATTTTTGAGTTCTGGTGTCAATTGCATAATCAATTTTTTGTGAAAGAATGTTAATTTCTGGCTATATTGTCTTAAAATGTACTTAAGCTACAAAAAGTCTGTCAAGTTGTACCTTTAATCTACACATAGCTTTAGGGGTTACATTTCTTAAAGCAAATTATTTTTTTTAAAATAGCTTAATGGAAACTTATAAAAGGAAGAAGTATCAAAAGTTTTTTGAATGACATTACCTTGTACCTAAAGATGAAATACGCTTGAATATTGTTCAACTTTTCTAAAGTTAATAAACATGAGATGATGGAAGCAGAAGTTTTTATCTCTGTTTATTATAACATTATGTTTGCATTCACAACTGTTGTAAATACATGGGAAAATCTTCAGGCATTATTGTGCAACTAATTTATTTGTGTACATTTGAGTAGTTCCTATGCAAGTTTAGCACTACAGGCAAATTGCTCAACTTGGTCTGTTTTGTGTATGTCTTATTTTTATAGTTTAAGCAATATTGTTCATTTATCTTATGAGATGCTTTTATTTTTAAACACCACACAATGAAAATTATCTAGATAAAATTGCATCCTCCCCCATATTGTAAAGTAAGGGAACGTGTGTAGCCTCATCTCGTCAGCTATAACATACTAGTCTAGTAATTAATATTCTTTAATTCCAAAGTTATTTTGATGATATATCTGTGCCAGCACAGGTAGCAAAATTGAGGTTGAGCTCCAAGTCTTGGATTGATTAAATACACTTGTTCAGATGCAAGCAAGAACAGTTTGATGTATAGATGTGAAACAAAAACCAATCAATAAAAAGTCAATGAGTTTTTAGGTTTGTTGTTGTTGTTTTTGCACACTGTATCTTAACCTCTTACAGGCATGATGAGAGTCTTCAAGTTTCTCATGTTGCAGGCAGGCAAACATGAAACCAAAAGGTAAATTGTTCTGCAAGGAAGGTTTTTTTTTTAACATTTTATCTTAGATATCTAGTACACTTTTTCCCAGAGTCCAATATTTCTGCTTGTTAGCAATGTATTCATTTGTTTCAGTAGTCTCAATGACAAGTGTCTAAATCAAAAGAAAATAAAGGGTGGTCATCATAATCATAAGTAAAAGAACAATAATTCATATTTTCCACATAAATTGAGACTTTTTTTTAGAGTTTTGGGGTACATGTGAGGATTTACTACATAAGTAAATTGTGTGCAGGCAAGGTTTGGGCTTCTAGAGAGCCCTCTCTCACCCTGGTAGAGGGGACCTGGTACATAGTATGTGGTTGTATGCCCCTTATCCCTGCTCCTTCCCTCCCTCCAAGAAGGTTTTTAAAATATTCTAATTGATAGCTGAACAGCATCATCATAACAGGACAAAACTACATGTAGAGAATAAATTCATAGAAAATATACAATAGATACAGCACTTTTAACTTTAGCTCTACAAAGCCATTTTGATAGTCACATGCTATTCAAAAGTGCAATTGATATATCATTATTCAAAGCATAAACCTTAAGCATATTATAACCCACTTAGTAACAAGCTAGCAAGGTAAGAAAATAAAATGCAGAGTAAATGCCAGTTTCTTTATGCTTGAAACAGCTACAAACTTTAAGCAATACAGTGAGTAGATGTATATCTTTTTCTGATGTTCCCATCCTTTTTGCATCCAGAGAAAAAAGCTTTAAACACAGTATTTCCAAAAGCAAGCTAAAGAAGAAAACAGAGCAAATTCTATATTAGGAGGTTATTTGAGAAAAACTTTACATTTGAATAAAATAACGTATGTGTGCCTGAATGAGGGTGTATGCGTCCGTTTTGTAAAAAGGATGCTTAATATGTGAATCTTTATATTAATTAGGATGAAATAAATTAAAAATTAAGATTCTCCATCACATTAGTCACATTTTAAGTGCTCAATAGCAACTTGTGTCCAGCAGCTACCATAACAGGCAGTGCATAGTAGAGCATGTCCCCATCACAGAAAGTTGTATTGGACATCCTGCCATACATTTTAACACATGTAATACGGTTTAGAAAATACAGATTGTCCTATGAGATTCATCCCTCTGTTTCACAGTTGGGTAACTGAAAGTGTTAAAGAGGAATTGCATAAGTAAAAGAGCAGTGCTAAATGTGCTTCTATTTCTTGAGGGAAGAAGAAGGAAGAGAATTTAAAGATCACTTTGCAAACCACCAAATGATATTTAATTAAATGCATTATTTATCACATTGATTCTTTCCATTCAAATCATAAAAAAACTACTTTCAGACAAGTCAAACCAAATAGATCAACATTTCAATCTTCAAATGTATAAATCAATCATTTGAAATCTTGTGTAGATTATTACCTATCAATTGTCTGACTTACAGTAGTTTCATCTAACTAATTATAACTTTATCTCCTTTAATCTAAATAGCATATACAACTAAGATCTTTAGAAAAGTGGTCTTTAATTCATGGTTGATTAATAGACTGTTCAATGAAAAAGAGTTGAAAAACGTACAGCACAGTTAAGCCATTCACTGAGATAAATAAATGATAAAAGTCTATGTACTTGTCCAGGTTTCCCTCCCCAACTAAACTCTCTCCTTAAACTGTAACCTATGTGTCTATCACCACATATACAGAGTGCTATGACAGCACTCAGAGTCTACTGTTTCCCTTACAAATCACATTCAAACCCTATGAAAGCAGAAGTCTATTTTCAGACATTGAACTAAGGAGCTTTGCCCACTAATCTTCCTTATTCTTTCTCCTCTTCCTCCTCCTCCTTCTTCTTTTTTAGAAACAGGGTCTCATTATGTTTGTTGCCCAGGCTGAAATGCAGAGGTGTAACTGCAGCCTCCAACTCCTGGCCATAGGACTCCTCCCGCCTCAGCCTCTTGAGTAACTGGAACTACATGAGCATGCAACTGTTCCCAGCCAACCTTCTTTTTTATAGTAGCCTTTAGAAAGTTATCATCACAACCTCTCTACCCTTCCAGATATCTTTGACTATTTCAGTTTGGCAGAAAACTACAAGCCTGCACTTAGCTAAGACTTATACCATATGAGCAGCTCACTCAAATATATATATAGAGAGAATTTGGATATAATTTGGAGACGTTTTGAGCTTGGTCAGAGCTAACTGTCATGAGTGGTATTGCCAGTAGAGCCAACTCTCCAATGTTTATACTGCATAACATTTATGACTGACATGAAGTAGACTGGGTGTGAAGTAGACGACTGTAATCCCAAGCACTTTGGGAGGTGGAGGCGAGAGGATTGCCTGAGTACAGGGGTTTGAGACCAACCTGGGCAACTTGGCAAGCCCTTGAATCTATGATAAATCAAAAAATTAGTCAGGCATGGTGGTGCACACCTGTACTTCCAGCTCCATAGAAGGCTGAAGTGGAAGGATCACCTGAGTTCAGCAGGTTGTGGCTGTGGTGGCCGTGAACATGCCACTGCACTCCAGTCCAGATGACAGAATGAAACTCTGACTCCAAAAAAAAATTACATGAAGTAAAACCCCAGCCAGCATTCTGCAGTCCCTTGATGTCTGTCTGGCCCACTCTTATGCCCTGTTTTTAGCTAGGTTTTGCTAGGTGTTAAACAGTTGTATTTGCAGCAGATGTCTATCAGCTGTACGTTAAATGTTAAAAGAACTTTACAGTATTTCACAGTAAGTGGAAGTTCCTACGCCTTAACTTGGATTTCTGGGTCCATTTCACCTTCATACACTGTTATTCACAGTTATCAGTTTCCAGTTATGGCAACAGCACCACCCTATATAATGTGTGTTATGTGTTTGTGACCTAACCTGAGCATTCATTTCATACATTCATCACCACAAATATTTACTTAGTTCCTATCACCTAGAAATATTTTTAAATATCTACTTGTTTAAAAACAAACACCAAATAAAAGCTTTTTTGACCCTTGCAAACCATTCTAGCTAATTTCCCAATTTTTCTACTCTTTAAAACAAAATTCCTCAAAAGAGGTGTCTGTTGTCAGTGCCAGTTCTTTAATCATGCTTTCTTTAACCAAAAGGTCATCAAACAATTCTTGTCAGGGCCATCGATGAACTTTCCACTACTGAATTCAGCTGGATGATCTTATTTCTCATCTTACTGCATCTATCGTAGCTTTAGATACAGCTGATTCCTTTTTCCTGGAACCAGTTTTGTTGTTGTTGTTGTTGTTTCATTTGACTTGTGGGCATTACTTTCTTTGTTACTTTCTTCCTTGGTAGCTGTTCCTATTCAGTCTCTTTTGCTAAATCTCTATCATTTGCATAATCTCTATAATTGTAGTGACCTGGGCCTCAGTCCTTGGATATCTTGAGTTTATATCTGGAGTCACTTTCTAGCTGATCTTGTCATAAGGCCAAACAATATTGACATGCTTATGACGGTCAAGTTTACATCCTCAATCTGAGCTGGTTTCCTGAACTTCCAATTCTTATATACAATGACCTATTCAACTCACTACTGGGAAGACGTTATTCTACATGACATAACAAACTTGAAATATCTGTGGTAGGGATAGAATTCTTCAACTATTCCTTAGACTTCTTTGCATTTCCTAGGAGTTCCCCCATCCCCATTAAATTAGATTGGGATCATGTGCCTAATTCTGGCAGTTAAAAGCATGTATTACTGCTTCATCTCTCTCCTATCCAGCTATAGGGACTCTGGAGACCATGTGTTCCACATAGCATAGGCACAAGTGAAGGAAAGGTTTTGTATAAACTTAAGATAAAACTTATAGCAAGTTTCACCACTGATGTTTTAAGGTTATTTGGTTAGTGTAATGTGACTATCATACAGTTTGATAACTCAAAGTGGAGGGTTCTATACTAAAAAGTGCCTGACGTGACATAGTATCAGCAACTCACTAATGACAACAAGGAAAATTATATCATAGGTTGGAAAAATTAAGAACATTTTATGAAATGGCAAAATATGTAGTAAAAGTGGCATTTACAACAGCTTGGAACTGAGATAATGTCTCTTGAAATTTCTGGAAGAAAATGTTAAAAAATAGAAAATTGGCAGGCAGTATGTTTAAGTTGCTGTAGGGTACACTTAGTCTGGAATTACAAAAAATTATTGCACTCAGAGAGGAACTGATTTCTCTACAAACAAAAAGGGAAAATAAAGAGAGTTCAGAATACAGAGTCTTGAAATGTTAAGAAAGTTAACTGCTTCTAGATCTCAAACACTATAAAATGGAATTTTAAATGTCTTTCAGTGAGAGAAACTCAGTAAATATTAGTTGGAATAAATAAATCAGAGGAAAAAATCAGATGAAGTATGTGATTTCTAAGATATATTACAGTTACCTTCAAGGCAGCTGCTAATAAGTTGGGATGAGAATGCAAAAAAATTAAAACTACTTTTAAAAAAACTTTGTGTGTAGCAAATATTTAAGAAGCGTCCTGGGATTTGGGGAAAAAACACTATTGCCAAAGAAACCATAAACCCTAGAATCTTAAAAAAATCTCTTTAACACTTTAAGACAAAATAAACCTTGAGATTTTTAACTTTGCAAGAATAAAAAGAGACCTGAAAAGACCGTGCAATTCACAAGAAGGGAATGTTCTCCCAAGTAGGACATGCGTCCATTTATAGTAATGGAAAGTAAAACCCTCAGAAAGAGTGGAACTGGGGAAAATAATACAGTGAAAAAAAGGAATCCTCCTAGAAACTAGCAGTCCCTAATAAAGAAACCTTTCTCCGTTTCCAGGGTAGAAGACATTCAAAATATTTACCCAGAAAGATTTCTGAATTGCTGGAGGCCAACATTCCAGCTGTTATGTGTCCCTTATTCGTCTCATCAGCAGGATTATTGTTTGTGGTTATCCTTTTCCTATTCTTCCAATTATTGGATTTGTATGGGGTACACAACTTGTCTTTCTAGTTAATAGGTCTGTGAATAAAGAGTAGCTATATTGTTTCCAATGAAGACTGGTAAGCATATCCTGGAAAGCCTGTTCTTTGTGCTGTGTGCTTTATGCTGCCTGCAGTCCATGGAAGAGATTTGAGATTGTCTCTATGGAAGTGGGTCAAGTATAGTCTTTGCTCTTAAGAAGAGATCAAATGATTGATTGTGCTAGAGGCAGTGTTCAGCAAGTATTATAGATACCTTATGACATTCACCAGCCTAGTTTGCCATATGTTGGTGGTAGCCCAAGTGACTAATCCCAGACTGAACTAAGGCAGTTGAGAGCTGGATGTAACCTCTATCTTCTGACTAAGCAATCTTGCAGGCAATTAAGATATATCAACATTCTAGATGATATAGCTACAAAATAGAGTGGTGCTATGCTACGTGTGTTGGACTTTATCCCAGATTCTATTACACAAACCCTCTGAGATTTAGATTAAAATTGTTAACACATCACAGCTTAAACTGTACTGAATCAGGAAAGATCCAACAAATCTCTATTTCAATGGTTCTCCTCCAAACTTTCTCTTCCTCCTGCTATTCTTGGCTCAATAAAGAGAAACTACTCTTTTTTTTCCTAATTGCTTCGAACAAAAAACTCGGAGTAATTGTTGACATCTGCCTTTCTTTTACAAAACTCCATATGCAATTCTACAACAAATTTTGTTGACTTTTGTTCAAAATATGTCCAGAATGAGAGCCCTTCTCAATTCACCTCTTGGATGAATCCTAATCCAAGTTACCACAATTTATTATCCAGATAATTAAAGTAGCCTCATTAAAGGGCTCTGTCTCCATCTTTGCTCCTCTTTTCAGTATATTCTTCAGTTAAAACTTATTTCATATCACTCATTTACTCAAAACTTTCCCATGGTTTCCAATATAACATAAGGAAAAGGCTAAAGTCCCTGAGAAGCTACACGGTTTCCCCCTTCCACCTTCTACTTCATCTACTAGTTAGTTTCTTCTTCAGACTCACTACCTAAACCACTTTACAATTGGATTCTTTTCAGCATATAATTTAACTCCTCTAAGAAGCAATTTCTCATCTACAGAATAGTGATGCCAATAGCTATCTTACAGTGCTTTATATAAAATAAATTGATAATTATATTAATAAAGATAAAAATGTTTTTTAAAAAGTTATACATACTTAGTACTTACTATATGCCAGGTATTATTCTAAATTAAATTAACTGATTTAATTCTCCCTTCTAAGAAGATTATTATTATGTTTATGTTCCTCCAAAATTTGTAAGAGTATTATTATTATTATTATTACCTGAATCTTGAAGCAAAGAAAATGAGGCAGAGGAAATTAGATAATTGCCCAAGAGAATGTACTAGAAAATGTCAAAGTTAACATGTGAACCCAGGCAATATAGCTCTAGGATCTGTTTAACCTCTATATTTAAAGACATTAAAATATAAAATGTCTCGTATATACTAAGTGTTTAATACTTCTCTCTTGAATAGTATTGTAAAAATATAACTTTACAGAAGTTAAAGACAAATGGGATAAGGTGACAAGTAAAAACAATATATTTTAGGAAATCTCACAGCACTACAGGAACAAAGAAATATAAACAATGTTCTCAAAAATAAGAACTAAGTCAGTAAGAAGTAAGAATTTTCTAGAAAAAATTATCCAAAAGCATAATCTAAAAAATAATCTTTCTAAAAGTAAATGTTAGTGATTAAACCTTGGACCAAGTATCACAGCAATGAAGTTTCTTATTATATCAAAAAGAGTCTATGAAATTTTGCATTAAATTAAAACTTGATTATTTCGTATTGTGATCCTTCGAGCTTGAATGTTTAGGTAAAAATAGCAATGGTAAGTTATAGTTTATACAATAAGGACCTATTATATTTAAACTTGAAAAGTATGACCTTGCTACCCTCTGCTGTAAACATGACAGAGATCAGATACATTTATACAGGAACACCTTTAGTGGAATTTTATTTTAATATGAGCCTTGATCTTAATCATCACCATAAGATTAAGAAATTTAATAGAATCTCTTCCATCTCAGAAGAAATTGGATAATTGACTTCTTTTGGAAGTCAGTTTTAAAACTTTAAAATAAAAGCTTACCTCGCTTGTTAGAATGGGAAGATAATAAACCATCTATAGCATAGGACATCTCAGAATCCTTTGCCTCCACAAGCTGTTTCTTTAGCTTTTTCAACTGTTAAAAATTTAAAACGATAATTAATTTGTCTGTTATAGCAATAATGCTGTTCTCTGTTGAAGAGGAAGAAGAATAAGTCAAGAAAGAAAAAAAGAAACAGAAGAAAAGGTAGAAGAAATCAAGGAAAAAAGACAAAAGAGGGAAAGGGGAAAAAGAGAAATAAAATAAATAAAAATAAAACAAATAGAAAAACAGGAAACCTGCATTTAGAGGCTGGCTGGGAAAGGTACATGACTCAACAGGAGATGAGGAAGAAACAGGTTTTGAGCAAAGGAAGTCAACGCTGAGTGTTAATTAATGGAGAACTTGTAAATATAGCCTGTGTAGCTGGACTTGATTTTATGTCACCCATAATAAGCAAGTTTCTTCAAGGACTTTCAAAAAAGTTATGTCAGTGCTTGGATTTTCTGAAATCTTTGTCTTTTCTAGCTGGAAGAGAAAAGTATTTTGAGGCTTTAAGATTTCCACCCAGAATCCAATTCATTTTAATTTTTAACAAGCTCTTTAATTGCCCAAGCCCTGAAGACCTAACTTTACCAAAGTAGGGTTCAGCCTGAACCACAGTAGGTCTCCATGTCCTTGCTACCCAGAAGAGACTGATGGGAATAATACTTTCTCCCAAATGGCCACATAATTTGAAGAATAATGAAATTTCATGCAGTTGTATCTGAAAGAGTATATTAGATTAGAAATCATCTAATCTAATGGTCTTCAAATTTTCTTCACAGCATATCAAGGAATGGAGAAAAGGAAGTTGTTAAGAAGGTTGTTTCCCTGTCAAGAAAGCAGCACTACAGACTCTTGTGTTTCATTTGTTGAGCCTGCATAACATTTTGCTGGGAGAAAAGAGATTCCCACTGTTTAAACATAATAATAGTTTCAGAAAATATTCATCTATTTATAGTCTCTCATTTACAAATGAGGAGATTTAGGTCTAGAGATTTTAGTTTTACCAAGATTTTATAGTTGGGTAATTGGAGAACTAAAACAAGAATCCAGATTTCTAGACATTCATACTATGATCACTCAGACATTGTTTCATTGTGTGTGTGTGTGTGTGTGTGTGTGTGTGTGTGTTTAGTATAATCTGATTCATTTTTTCTGGTGAATTGCTTTTATCCTTTATCTAGTAGAAATAAAATTTTACATTGTACTATTAATAATTTTAAAACATTGTCAAAAATAAATTGCCTTATAATTTTTATTAAAACTGATAATTTTAGTATTTTATGTTCTCACCTGGTTAAGTTCTTCCAATTTGTTAGACAGTTCTGTATCTGCAAGACATATTTGTCATATGAAAAAAATATACATTGCAAGTAATATTAAATATACTTGAGGACACATGACACACATTTAAGAGCTCATGTGGAAGGCAAAGGTCTTTTTCATGATTTGAGCTCACCCATCCATTCCTAATATAAAGCCTCCAATATATTTTGTAACGTCCATGGTATTTAAATGCAATCAGTTATGTTAAGAAAAATACCTAATTTCCAACAATTAGCATAAAGCTTTTTAAAGTAGACCATATTTCTAACATGACTTATTATTTGAAGTTTTTTACTAATATGGGAAAATACTCATAAAGCAACACTAAATAAATTTAAAAAAACAAGACACAAATTCTATATATAGTTCAATCAAGAAAAAAATTCTCCAAAATATTGGTGGCAACTCTGTTCAGATTTTATAATTTGGGTATGAATTTTTCTGTTTTATAATTTCATTGATTATCTCCAAAGAGAATATCTTACTTCTAATTTAAAACTCTGTATTTTAAAAAGCATTTAGTAATATAATCTTTTAACCATTTTGTCCTATGAATACAGACTTTTTTTTAGAATCCTTCTGATGTTATAAGAGGGTACTACATTGTTATATTTTCTCTCAGGTTAGACTTGCTTAATTTCTGATAAACTCTCAGTCATTTCTTGGAGAACATGCTGATGCTTATCTGGAAGTCAGATTCTCCTACTCTTTGAATAAAAATAATTTCAACTGGAGTAGCCTAAATTTTCCATTTACCACCTCTACTTCAACCATTTTCCAAATTGAAATAATTGTATTGAAAAAGGTGCTAAAAAAATTAAAAGTGCTAAATTCACTATCACAAGTTAATAGCAGTTTATTTGTGAAATTTCTAGTAGAAACCTATAAATATAATATTCTTGAAACATTTAGTAAAATAAAATATTACCTGCACTAGTGGAGAGTAGCATAGGTGAGAGGAAAATATGAGTTAAGATAACTATTTTTAGCTAAATGATTCCTAATCCTATTAGTACCTTCAAATTGAACAAAATAGGCTTTTAGTATTTTTTAATAACTGTGGATTTTAGCATTAATATCAAACAAGACAAACACTTGAGCCTTCAGGATAGCATATAAAATAACAGTTATTTTATTTAATATAAAGTAACATTTAGAAAGAACAAGTCCCAAGATAGAATAGACTTGGTTTTTTGTTTTTAATAAATAAAGCTTGCCTTTATTCTTAACTCACCAATGCTGGAATGTTTTTGGAAATCAAAATTTTTCTTCAGTAGAGCCAGCAATAGTTCCTTATGATTTCTATCTTTTTTATCTGGAAACACTTCATTTCCTGTAATGATCACAAATAACCATTTTTAATCTGAGTCAGTGAAAGTGTTTCTAATTAAATGGGTTTTACAGGCAACTATTAATGTGTATATTCACCAGTGAAAGAGGTGTAGAGAGAGACAGGCTGTTTTTAAAAATCACTGAATATATAGAAAACAATCGAAGAGAAAGGCAGAGAGAGAAAGAAAGAGAGAATAAATATGTGGAAAGTTGCGCCCCAAAATTTACCTGTGATTACTTTGGGGTAGAAAAATGGCAAGTGAATTTTATTTTCTTCTTTTTATTCTATATTTTTGAAATGTTCTATCATTGCATGTAACATAAGAAGTATAAACGACAAGTAATTTTTAAAAAGAAAAAATTACATTTGATTTTGTAATTTTTATTTGATATACACATTTAAATATGAGTCAACCTATGTTCCAGGAATTGCCTTTAAGCCATCCAAGAAAGCTTGTGGCAGAGCTGAGATGATGTCTACCTTCTTCTTATTATTAATTTACCTTCCATCTTTGTTAATTTACCAGCCTTTCATTGCTCAGGTGCCCAACTCTCTCAACACCATAAATGTGTTTACTCTGGAGTAGAAACTGAAACAATGGAAATCATTCAAGCTATAAAAAACATAAAGAGTCAACAAAAATCCTTCACAGAAACAAAGAATTAAGTACCACATGTTCTCACTCATAAGCAAACCCTTAACAATTATCATAATACTATAAGAAAAGAATTGACAGTAATGGGAAATTGCCAGGGGAGGGAGCGAGAGGGGCACAATTCATCAATAAGGGCACCTAATCTCAAGCTAGGTGATGCAGGGACCAAAGTGAGGCCCAAAATTTACCTGTACAATGGCCATTTGTATACCTAACCCTGAATTGTACCTCACATCTTTAAAAATCAAAGTTTTAAAAAATTCAACAAAATATCTATTAGCAAATAATGCCATCGAAATAATAATTGGTATGTCACAATTAAGTTTTGTGATGTAATCTGGAAAACCAAACATTTATCACACAATCTGAAAAATCATTTTTTTATCTTCTCTTTGTATTAACTGTTATAGTGTGGGCAGAGACTAGATTAATGAAGTTTAAGTTTAGGAGTGACAGTGGTGTGGTTTCAGCTAGATAAATGGCTCACAAATTAACTAGACTATTTCTTTAAATCAGCTGTGTTTCCTGCATCTACAAAATGTTAGTTGATTAACTCAATGCTTTATTTTCCTCAAATTTCTGCAAACCCATTTTTATTTTGATTGTTTTTTTACAAGTAATTTACTAAAATTGCCATAAGATGAAAATCTCCTTTGTCTTTCTCCAAGATGATCTTTTGAAATATGCACAGGTTGTGTCACAAACTGTATTACTAATTAATACATTCCAAGCTTTGGTCATGGAGTACAAATGAGAAACAAGTGCCCCATGATTTAAAAAAAATGAAGTATAGTTGAAGAAAATTTAGTACAATGTTGAGTAAAAGTAATTTGGTACAATTTACTTGAGAAGAACAGCATCATAGATGACATTTAATTCTAAACATCAACTATTTAGGGAGGCTTAGCATTATTATTTAAAACATTATTTCAGTAATGGCAGGAAAATCAAAGTGACACAAACAAGAAAATAAGGATATTTTACTCACCTGTAGGATTTTAGATTCATGTGCACGTACCTTGGGTAAGATATGGCCATCCATGCACTGATTCCAAAAAGATGGTTATAAATAACAAAGTTAGAATTCCAAAGCATAGAGGGTTTGAGAAGATCTTGTTCATGCTAAAAATCTTCTGCACTAGCAAAAAAACTGATTTTCAGGTCAGGATGAATATTTGTATGGCTCTGGAAGGCAGCAGAGCTCAGTTGCAAACAGCAAGTATGCTTCAGTTATAAATGTTCTGGATTGAAAAAAAACACTCATAAAATGCAATGCGCCCTGTCAACATGATTCACTACTTGGAGAGGTGACAGGTTTGTTACATAGTTGATGGCAGGAAGAACCCGATCAATACATCTCATACCTGCCCATTTCACTAAAAGCAAGCATTCCTATGCACGTGCACACACTCAAATAGATGCACTCACATAAAGCAAAACCTTGGAATGAAGAACCGGCTGCTTAAATTTTCATAATTTATTGTTTAATTTCCTGATTCCAGAATTAATTGACCTCAAATCCTGGTAATACTAAAACTAAGAGCATAGAAGGCAGATGAAAGCGGAAGTAATGCCTTTCATTTCACTCATTTGGGGCCAGGTGGGGGTCTTTCTGATAGTGACATTATTTGCAACCATCACTTCATGATTAACCAACCAAATAGATTAAAGTTGGGAATAGTTCAGATTTGAAATGAATCTTAATGGGATCACATTACAGTCTCATTGTATTGGAGAAGGATGGTTTCATTTTGCTGCAACCAGCACTTTTAAAAATTAATGCTGAGTTTAATTAATTCAAAGCGGGCAAATATCCTATCAATTACTCTCTTTAATACTTGCTTTAATTGTGATGGTTTTCTTTTTAAGTCAAAGTCTTTTAGTTTATCTCCAATTTCAATTTTATGGCTCTACAGATGCTCTAATGACCTCTGGTCTTGGCATTTGCTTCTCCCCAAGGACTTTAGCTGCATCAGCTCTAAAATTGACTCAGTTCCAAGTGCATATACTGCAGCATGTTACGATATTAAGTAGGGGCAATGACCAAACTTTTTTATTAACAAGCGAACTGCTTTAACACATTTTCTGAATAAAATCTAGGCTTGTTTTTATTTGACAGGTTCATTTTTCACAACGTGTCCTTGTGCTCCAGCCACATTATACTACTAACTCCTGAACAAATCCTGCACTTTCTTCACTCTCAAGCGTTCTTGACATATTTCTGTCATCTAGACCCCTTTATTCCACGACCGACCATGCTCTGTTTAGCCTTTTGGATATCTCTTTATTTGCTTTCTCTCTCTCTCTTTCTCTCTCTCTCTCTCTCTCTCTCTCTCTCTCTTTCTCTCTCTCTCTCTGTCTCTCTCTCTTGGACTGCCATAGCATTTTGCTTCTGTATTTATAAAAGTGAGGATAAAGGATACAAAACCACCTGTTGGGTGCAATGTGTGGGTCCCCCTTCCCTCCCTCTCCCCTTTAGTAGTGTCCAGTGTCTGTTATTCCCATCCTTTTGTTGCTGAAAAAGACATGAATTTGTTCTTCTTCTGCATAGAATTCCATAGTGTATATGTACCACATTTTCTTTAACCTGTCCACTTTCTATAGGCATCTGGGTTGGTTCTATGTTTTTGCTATTGTGAATAGTGATGCAATAAACATACGTGTTCAAGTGTCTTTTTGGTAGAGCAATTTGTGTTATTTTGGGTATATTCCCAGAAGTGGAACTGCTGGGTCAAATGATAGCTCTATTTTCAGTTCTTTGAGAAATCTCCAAACTGTTTTCAACATGGTTGCACTTGCTTACATTCCCACTAACAGCCTACAAGTGTTCCCTTTTCTCCACAACCTCACCAACACCTGTTTTTTGTTTGTTTGGTTTTTTTTTTTACTTTTTAATAGTAGCCATTCTGACCAGTGTGAGATGATATCCCATTAGAGTTTTTATTTTCATTCCTCTGATGACTAGTGATGCTGAGTATTTTTTCCTGTTTGTTGGCTGCTTGAATGTCTTCCTTTGAGAAATATCTGTTCATGTCCTTTGCCCAGTTTTTAATTGGGTTGTTTTCTTCCTGTCAATTCATTTGAGATTCTTATAAGGATCCTAGATATTAGGTCTTTGATAGATGCATAGCTTAAAATTATTTTATTTTTCCATTTTGTGGGTTGTCTCTTTACTCTCTCAGTGGTTTGTATTGCTGCACAAAAGCTGTTTAACTTGATAAAGTCCCTCCTGTCAACTTAATTTTAGTTTTTGCTACATTTGTTAATGAGGACTAGGCCATAAATTCATTGCCTAGGCTAATGTCAAGAAGGATGTTCCCTAGGTTTTTTCCTAAGATTCTTGTAGCTTAAGGTTTCATATTTAAGTGTTTGATCCATTTTGAGTTAATTTTTGTATACAGTTATAGGTAGCTGTCCAGTTTTATTTTTCTGTTTATAGTCAGTTTTCCTAGCACCATTGGCTAAACAGAGTTTCTTTTCCTCAATGTTTGTTTTTGTTAGCTTTGTCAAAGATGAGTTGGTTGGAGGTATGTGTTTTTATTTGTGCTCTCTGTCCTGTTCCACTGGTCTATGTGCCTATTTTTGTATCAGTACCACGCTGTCATGGTTACTTCGCCTTGTAGTAAAGTTTGAAGCCTGGGAATATGATGCCTCCAGCTTTGTTCTTTTTGTTGAGGACAACTTTAGTTATTCAGGATTTTTTTTTGGCTTTCATACAAATTTAAGTATTGTCTTGTCTAAGTCTGTGAAAAATGGAGGGCAAGTTACATATGCAGCCCTAAAATGGGGCCAGAATGGGCACCCACACTGCTAAAGAAACATCTCCAAACTTGGACATGTCACCCCAGCTGGAGGTTGAAAAAGGAAGGAGGAGTAAGCACCCTTGTGATTTTGACTACCCACAGAGTCTGCCTGTGGAGCCTCTCTGTGGGGTGGTTGATGGCTGCCCATGCCAAGGCTCACCAGGCACTGGAGTTCTCCAACCCCAAATGGATCCATCTGGTACTTCTGTTCCAATTCTGGGCAGCTTTCTGCACCTGGCTGGTGTGGGATGGTAGAAAAGGGGAGGGACTGGGCTGTCTCTGCCTTGGCTAGGACTGCAGGGCCTCACAAGAGGTATGTAAAAAGCTCTCCCATTCATTCATCACTTCCTTCTCCAAGGATGCTTTCCCAATCTCATGTCAGGGCAGCTTCTGGGTGCGGCTGGGCTTGGAGTTATTTGTTCTCTGCGTCCCCAGGTGACCAACCAATGACCCTTAGGTTGGGTTTCCAGGCTGACCCTCAAAGCAGGGGTCTCATTTTCTCTTTGAGACTCCTTTGCTAAGAGGGAATTGTTAATATCTCCAGTCAGCTGTCTTGGCCCTCCCCCATGTTATCTTAATTTACAAAAAGAATTTCTAAAAATCATTTTATTTTAATTTTTTAAAGTTTTAATGTAAATTGCACAAAGAATTCCAATTTTCATGGGTATTTTCCCAAAAGTGACAAAATAATTTAACTGTCTTCTGATAAGTGATACTTATGACTTTTGTTCCACAGTTTTTGTTCCACAAACTTTTGTTTCAGGAAATCTTATGCAATATTGAAAATCTTTTGTTCTGTCATATTTTAGGGGATATTCGCAAAGTGATTTAAAAAATAAGTCCCTAGCTGTCCTTCAGAAATGAAGCAGAGATAAAGGCTATCCCAGGCAAACATAAACTGAGGGAGATAATCACCATCAGATCTGTCTTACAAGACACACTAAAGAGAGTTCTAGAGGGCTGAGCATGGTGGCTCATGCCTGAAATCCCAGCACTTTTGGAGGCCAAGGCAGGAGAATCACTTGAGCCCCAGAGTTCAAGACCAACCTGGGTGAGCTTGAATTGTGCCACTGCACACTCCAGCCTGGGTGACAGAGTAAGACTCTCTCTCTCAAAAAAACAAAAAAGAAAAAAGACATGCTAAAGAGAGTTCTTGATATTTGAAATGATATTAATTAGTAACATGAAAACATAAAAGTATAAAACTCACTGGTAAATGTAAGCACACAAATTCAGAATACTCTAGTACTGAAATGGTAGTATGGAAATCACTAATACTTTTAGTATAAAGGTTAAAAAACAAAACTATTAAAAATAATAATAGCAACAATAATTTATTAAGCAATACACAATATAAAAAGATGTACATTGTGGCATCAAAAATATAAAATGTGGAGGCTGTGGAGTCAAAGTGTAGTTTTTTTTATATAGTCAATGTTCTTTTTTTTTTTTTTTTTTGAGTTGGAGTCTCACTCTGTCGCCCAGGCTGGAGTGCAGTGGCCACTTAATGTTAAGTTGTTATTAGCTTAGGATAGCATATTATCACTATTACTATGTTTTATGTAAGTCTCATGGTAACCACAAACCAAAAATCTACAGTATGTACAAAAAGACAAAAATACAAGGAATCAAAGCATACCACAAGAAAAAATTTCTAATCATAAAAGAAGACAGCAAGAGAAGAAGAAAGGAACTATAAAACAACAAAAAATAGAAAGTTAATAGAGTGGCAGTAGTAAGTCCTTACCTATCAATAATTACCTTGAATATAAATGCATAAAATTCTCCCATTAAAAAACATAGATGAATAAATTTTTTAAAGACCCAATTGTATGCTGTCTATAAGAGACTTTTCACTTTTACAAACATACAAAATTTAAAAGTGAAAGAATGGAAATAGATATTCCATATAAATGGAAATCAAAAGAGAGTTAGACACTTTTATCAGATAAGTGTGCCAACACATATCAGAGAAAATAGACTTTTAGATAAAAACTGTAAAATGAGACAAAATTATTATGTAATGATAAAAAGGTCAATTCATCAAGATGATATAATGATTTAAAATATGTATTTATTCATCATTGGAGCACCTAATATACTTATAAACCAAATAATAATAGCTCTGAAGAGAGAACTAGACATAATACAAAAATAGTTGGTGACTTCAATACCCCACTTTCAACAATGGACAGATCATACATACAGAAAACCAATAAGGAAGCATCAGAATTAAATTAAACTCTAGAACAAATGAATCTAACAAACATATACAAAACCTTCCTTCCAACAACAGCAACATGCACATTCTTCTCAAATGCACACCAGACATTCTTCAGAATATCATATGTTAAGCCACAAAACAAGTCTTCACACATTTAAGAAGACTGAAAGCATATCACATATCTTCTCCAACCACAGTGGTATGAAACTGGAAATCAATAACAAGGAATTTTTTTAAATTCACAAATACATGGAAATTAAGCAATATGTTTCTGAACAATCAATGGGTCAAAGTAGAAATCAAAAGGGAATTTTTAAAGTATCTGGAGACAAATAAAAAACCAAATAAAATGTACCAAAGCTTCTGAGATGCAGCATAAGCAGAAATAAGAGAGAAGTTTATGTAAATAACTGCCTACATAAAAAAAGATAAGAGACCTCAAATAAACAACTTAACATTACACCTCAAAAAACTTTAAAAAAAGCAAACTAAGTTCAAAGTTAGTGAAAGGAAGGATGTAATGAATATCAGAACAGAAATAAATGAAATATGGACTAAAAAATTGAAAATATTAACAAAAGATTTGGAATTTTTGAAAAGATAAATAAAATTCACAAACATCTAGCTTAACTAAGGTAAAAAATGAGAACACTCAAATAAAATCAGAAATAAAATAAGAGAGATTATGGTTGATACCACAGATATACAATGGATCATAAGAGACTACAATGAACAAGTATATATCAAGAAATTGGATAACCTAGAAGGGGTAAATTCCTAAATACAAACAGCCTGCCAAGACTGAATCATAAGTAAATAGAAAATATGGACAGACCAGTAATGATTAAGAAGTTTGAATCAGTAATAAAATATCTCTTATCAAAGACAAGCCCGGGAAAACCTGGTGGCTTCACTGCTGAATTCTAAGAAACATTTAAAGAAGAACTAACACCAATCCTTCTCAAACTTTTCCAAAAAAGTAGGGATGAGAGAATACTTCCAAACTCATCTTATGAGGCCAGCATTATGCTGATAACAAAGCCAGATTAGGATACTATAAGAAAGGAAAACTACAGGTTAATATCCCTAATGAACATAAGAGCAAAAATCCTCAACATAATACTAGCAAACTGAAATCAACAACACATTAAAAGGACTACTCACCATGATAAAGTGGGATTTATCCCAGGGATACAAGGATCATCCACATATACAAATTAATAAGTATGATCCATCAGATTAACAAAATCAAGAACAAAACTATATGATCATTTCAATAGGTGCGGAAAAAAATGACAAAATTCAACATTGTTTCATGATAAACATTCTCAACTTATTATGTATAAAACAAATAGACCTCAGTACAATAAAGGCCATATATAAAAAACTGATATCTTAAAATGTTGAAAGCAAGTTGAAAGATTTCCCTTTAAGATCAGAACAAAACAAGGATATCCACTCTCACCACTATTATTCAATATAGCACTGGAAGTCCTAGTCAGAACAGTTAGAAAAAAGAAAAAAGACATTCATATTAGAAAGGAAGAAGTTAAATTTTCTGTTTGCAGATGACATGATCGTGTATGTAGATAATCCTAAAGATGCTACCAAAAAATTTAGAACTAATACATTAATTCATGTATGTAGATAATTCTAAAGATGCTACCAAAAAATTTAGAACTAATATATTAATTCAGCAAAGTTACAGGATACAAAATCAAACATACAAAAATTAGCAGTCTTCTTAGATACTAACAATGAACATTCCAAAAAAGAGACCAATAATGTAATTTATAATAGAGCAACAACAACAAATCCTTAGGAAGAAAATTAGGCAAGGAAATAAGAGATCTGTACACTGAAACTATAAAACATTGATGAAAGACACAAATATATGAAAAGACATTCGTGTCAGAGTTTGAAATAAGTAATATTGTTATAATGTCCATACTACCAAAAATGATCTACAGATTCAATAAAATCTCTCTTTAAATTCCAATATCATTTTGTACCAAAATACAAAAAATAATTCTACAATATATATGAAACTACAGAAAATCTCAAATAATCAAAATAACCTTGAGCAAATAGGACAAAGCTGGAGACATCACAGGAGACCAATAGAATAATATAGAAAGTCTAAAAATAAACCCTACATTTAAGGTCAATCGATTTTAATGAAGATGCCAAGAACACAAAATAAAGAAAAGAAAGTCTCTTCAATATGTGGTGTAGAAAAAAAAAAACACCTGAATATTCACATGCAGAAGAATGACAATAATGAAAAAATCAACCCAAATGAGTTTAAAGACTTAAATCTAAGACCTGAAACTGTATAACTACTAGAAGAAAATATAGGAAAAAACTACATTGATCTGGGCAGTGATTTTTTTTTTTTAGTAGTTACTACCCCAAAAGCACAGGCAACAAAAGCAAAAATAGAAAAATGGGATTATACCAAGAAAAAAAGATTTTGCATAGAAGTTGATATTCAAAATATCCTAGAAACTCAAACAACTCAATAGCAAAAAAAAAATCCTATTTTAAAATTAGTAAAAGACCTAAACAGGCAGTTCTCAAAAAAAGACATACAAGTGACCAAAAGATATATGAAAAAAAGTACAACATTATTAAATATCAGGAAAATGTTGATTAAAACTACCACCTCACACCTGCTAGAATGGCTATTATAAAAAAGACAAACGATCAGAAGTGTTGGTGAGAATATGGGAAAAAGTGAAATCCTTGCATGCTATTGGTGGGAAATAAATTAGTATAGACATTCTGAAAAATATGGAGGGTCTCTTAAACATGAAAAGTTGAGCCACTATATGATTTGGCAGTCCCACTACTGTTTATGTATCCAAAAAAAAAATGATGTTGCATGCCAAAGAGATTCCTGTCCTATTGTAATCATTGCAGCATAATTTCCAATTGCCAAAATATGAAACTAACGTAAGTGTCTATGAAAGGATGAATGAATAAAAGAAACATGGTTAATATACATGATGAAATAGTCTTCAGCCTTATAGAAGAAGAAAATTCTCCCTTTTGCAAATTCTTATATTTGTTATAATTTCACTTCTATATGGAATCTAAGAAAAAGTGAACTCATAGAAACAGAAAGTAGAATGGTGGTTATCAGGGGCTTGGGATGTGGGGGAGGAAGGGTGTGAAGGAGATGTTTAAAGAATACCACATTTAATTTAGATAAGAGTAAGTTCAAGAAATCCACTGTACAACCAGGTGAATAACAAAGCATTATATTCTTGAAAATCACTAAGAGAGTAGATTTTAAGTGCTCACACCACGAAAAAAATGCTAAGTATGTGAAGTATTCATATGCTACTTAGCTCAATTAAGTTATTCCATAATGTATGCATATTTCAATAAATTATATTGTACATAATACTAAGGAAGACCCGACTCCCCCAAAATGGAATTTATTTATAAAAAGTTTCAGCAAAGGAAGAAAGTTTGGGAGCCAAAAGCAAAATCCAGGTCTATCTAATGCAGAGCCACATGCTTAACCCAAGTGGCCTCTTCCATACCACTGTACCACAAACAGATGGAAAACAATTTATTGCCAATAATAGAGATCCTCATTTTAAAGAAAACCTATAAAACATTTTAACTTTGCGTTTTTGAAAGCAGTATTTTGATCACATAATCTCCATATCAATTATGGTATACAGATAACCTTTCCATTTTATCAATGAAGACATTGTCAAATTATAATTTACAATGAACAAATAGCCCTAAGATTCACTCATGTCTTAACTATTTCTTACAGTGAATGTTAGGAAATCATAGATAATGAGTGTCTGTATGGTGACTCAAACTAATTTAAGTAATTACTTTTTGACTCTATTAAGCACTTGGTCTTTTTTTTTAAGTAACAAAATTGAACGATTTTATTTTTACGTGTTTCTGACTCTGTTAATTCTTGGTAGAATTCAAAGCGTATAGTCATGAGTGAATAAAAACAGCATGCAAAAGGAAGAAAGCAAAAGTAGAGGTTCTGGTATATTGACATGACAGCCCTTGGCTTTTTTTTTTTTTTTTTTTTTTTCATTTAAAACGGTTCATGGCAGGCACAGCAGCTCATGCCTATAATCCCAGCACTTTGGAAGACCAAGGAAGGAGAATGGTTTGAGACCAGTAGTTTGAGACCAGTCTGGGAAATATAGTGAGGCCTCCTCTCTACAGGAAATATAAAAATTAAAAATAAAAAAAGTCAAGGCTGCAGTGAATTGATATTGCATCACTGCACTCCAGCTTGGGTGACAGAGTGAGACCGTTTCTCAAAACAAACCAAAAAAAAGAGTTCACAGTGGCCTCTATTTGTTGAAATAAAATAGAAATATCTGTTCAAATCCTTTGACTCTTTAGAGAACTTGGGTTATAAGCCTTTTTATTGTTAAGTTGGAAAAATTTGTTATATTCTGAATTCATGTCCTTTATTAGATATATAATTTGCATTTTGTAACATTCTGTGGGTCGTTTTTTTTTTCACCTTTTTCAGAGTGTCGTTTGAAGTACAAATGATTTTTTTGGATAAATTTCGGAGTATCTATTTTTTCTTTTGCTTCTTGTGTTTGAGTATCATATCTAAGAAACCATTGCCTAATGCAAAGTCACAAAGATTTATGCTCATGTTTTCACCTGAGTTTTATAGTTTAAACTCTAAAATTTAAGTCTTTGATCTAAGTTGAGTAAGTTTGTATATATGGTGTAAGGTAGAATTTCGACTTCATTATTATGCATGTGGACATCTAGTTGTCTTAGCACCACTCATTTAGAAAACTATTTTTTTCTCCCATGTGTATGGTCTTGGCATCTTGTTAAAATTGATTGAGAATAGATGCATAGTTTTATTCCAGGACTGGAAATTGTATTCCATTGACCAATTTGTCCATCCATATATTAGTAAAACAGTATCTTGATTAATGTAAACTTGTAGTAGACTTTGAAACTGGAAAGTCTGAAACTTCCAACAGTGTCATTTTTTGCAACACTGCTATGACTTTTCTGAATCTTTTGAATTTCTTTATGTGAGAAATGAGTTCATCCATCCAAAAGCAAAGGATGGACACAGAACCATGGAGTGCAGCAGAGGTGAGACTCTAATAACAGTCTTGCAAGATTGGGTGTCTGGTATACAGCTATACCCAGAGCAGTTACAGCAGGCAATTTATTCCATAGTGCACAGGTCCCTCCCCAGGTTCTCATTGACTGAGGACTGTGGGGTCACAATATTTCCCGGACATTGCCTAAAGGGTTTTTAGTCCAAATAAAGTAAAATAAGTACTTGTTACTATTGATTGGAGGTTTTCAGCTTTCTTATTTCTTTCTTTCTTTTCTTTCTTTCTTTCTTTCTTCCTTTCTTCCTTTCTTTCTTTCTTTCTTTTGAGTTGGAGTCTCACTTTCGCCCAGGCTGGAGTGCAGTGGCACACTCACGGTCACCCCAGCGTCAACCTACTGGGCTCCGGTGATCCTTCTGCCTCAGCCTTCCAAGTAACCGGAAGTACAGGCATGTGCTATCATGCCCAGCTAATTATTTTTATTTATCATAAAGATGAGGTCTCACCAAATTGCCCAGGCTGGTCTCAAACCTACAGGCTCAGGCAATCCACTCGCCTCAGCCTCCCAAAGTTCTGGGATTACAGACAGCCACTGAACCCGGGCCAGCTCTCTTATTTCTAAGTAAGTTTAATTTCCCCAAGATGTGACTATTACCATGCCTCCCTTTGTTTTGTCTTTCAGTCAGGTCAGCAATGAATCATTTATTGTCCTTCAATGACATGACTGTTACCAGTCTCTCTGTTTTGTCTTTTGGTCACATCATCAAACCTTACTCCATTTTCTGGAAATGAATCATTTATTGTCCTTCACATCATATAAATTTTAGTATCAGCTTGTCAATTTCTGCAACAAAAATTAAAAAAAGGAAGCTGGAATTTTCATAAGGATTGCATTGAATTTATAGATCAATTTGGAGAATATTGCCATCTTCATAATATTAAACTTTCCAATCCATGAGCACAGATATATCTTTCTAATTATTTGTCTTTATTGCTTTCAGTGCTGTTTTGTAGTTTCAGTGAACAAGTCTTACTTCTTTGGTTCAATTTACTTCTATTTCATATTTTTTATTATATTTTAAATGGAATGATTTTCTTAATTTTATTTTTGCATTGTTCAATGCTAGCTAATGGACACGTAATTGATTTTTATATACTGAACTTGTGTCATGCAATCTTGCTGAACTCTTTTGTTAGCTTTGTATATGTTTATTTATTTGTGGATTCCTTAGAACTTTGTATATAGAAGATTATATCATCAACAAATAAAGACAGTTTTACCTTCCCTTTTCAATATGAGTATCTTTTTTTTTCTACCTAATTCCCAGTGCTGGAACCACCAGTACAATGTTGATAGAAGTGGTGAAAGTGGATATCTTTGTCTTCTTCCTGAGTTTAAAGGGTAAAGCTTTCAACTTCTACTGTTAAGTATGATAGGTGCCCTTTACCAGATTAAAGAAGTTCCCTTTAATTTCTAGTATGATTAATGCCTTCATTATGAAAAGATGTTAAAGTTTGTCAAATATTTTTCCCTCAATCAATTAATAAAATTCTTGTCCTGTATTCTATTAATATGGTGTATTTTATTGATTTTTATTTGTTAAACAAACCTTGTATTAATGGAATAAATCTTATTTGGTCATGCTGTATGATACTTTTTAATATGCTGTTGGGTTTAGTTTGCTAGCATTTTGTTAGAAATTTTACAATTATATTCATAAGAGATATTGTTCTGTAGTCCTCTTTATTGTTATGTCATTGTCCAGCTTTGGTATCAAGGTAATATTGGCCTCATATAATGATGTGAAAATGATTCTCTCCTCTTTTATGTTTTTGAAGAGCTTATGAAAGATTAGTGTTCATTCTTTTTAAAACATTTGTTAAAATTCAATAATGAAGTCATCTGGTTTTTCTTTGTAGAAAGTTATTTTGAAATACTCATTCAATCTTTTGACTTATATTTATTCTATTTCTTCTTGATTTGGTTTTGGTAGTTGTATTTTTCTAGGAATTTATACAGTTCATATAGATTTCTAGTTGTTGGCATACAATTATTCATACTATTCCTTTATAATTTTATATCTATATGAGATTGCCAGTAATATCCCTATCCCTTGAAATTTGATTATATTTATAAAATCTGAAAAGAAGACACCATGAGACATTTTGTCACACATTTATTAAGAAGAACCATGAGATATACAGACCTCTTTAGCAAAATCTAAGAAAAAGTAATAGTAATTATATATACACACTAATTATTGAACATCAACCAGTATTAACATTCAGAAAAGGTTTTGCTTTTGTGGGTGAGCGTGACAGCAGAAATTTCCAGGAAAAAACACAGTGTAATGTGGAAGTTCAGTTTGTTTTCAAGTAGCATCTTCAATAATGGCTGAGAGCATGGAAGATGCCTAAGTAGAAATGAGTGGGAGACTTACATTCTGGCCCAGCCTGGGGATTTCAAGTCAAGGATCAGACATATGGCTCTATACTTATAGCACATGACACAAAACAAAACACTATTTAGAATCATAACTAAGGTGAAACCACTGAGCAAGAATTTATCTGAAATATAAAGTTCTTGGTAACAGGAAGAGAGCAAAAACTAGATTCAAAATCCAAGTTATATTAGAAGTTATAAAATTAAATTAGCAGTGTCTGTAGAGAAAAAAAAAGGTTTTCAAAGTTTAAGAATGTTGAAAGCAGCATGAAACTGTATTTTTAGAACTAAGAACAAAGAGAAAAATTGCCAAGAAAAGAAGTTTAAATAGTAATCTCCTTGGCCAACAGAGCCTAAGGTTCTAATAAATGTTCTTATTCTCACCTTCTTTCTTCAGTTATTAGGGTGATGGTAATTGGAAAAAAAAAAAAAAAGAAAAAGTCTATCCTCTATCAAGTATCATAACCAAGAATCCTGCTCTGAAACATTTATTACCCACTTTTTAAAAAAAATTTTTAATCTTCCTCCTTCCTTGTTCCTTCTTCCTCCAGACTCCAAAATTCATGTTTATCTGGTCATATGTTTGCTTAGGAATTCCAGAGACTAATCTTAAAAAAGACCAGGAATGGAATTCTTATTGTGGGACCCTCATGCTGGGTGGGAGTCATGAGATGATTAATCTATATTCTGACTGCTGCCTAGATAACACTGACCAGACCTCTGGGAGGACCACCACCCAAGATAAACCATCAGAACAAGACACACGACACTGCTCTTCACACTGTGTCACTCCCACGTATGTCCCATACCAAGTTTCCCTTTAAGAACCCTTCTGGCCAGGCACAGTGGCTCAAGCCTGTAATCCCAACATTTTGGCAGGCAGAGGTGAGAGGATTACCTGAACCCACAGGTTCCAGACCAGCCTGGGCAACTTGGCAAGACCTTGTCTCTACAATAAAAATAATTAATTAATTAATTAATTAATTAATTAGCCGGGTGTGGTGGCCCACACCTGTGATTCCAGCTACTTGGAAGGCTGAGGCAGAAGGATCGCCTGAGCCCAGCAGATCAAAGCTGTGGTGGCCATGAGTGTGCCAATGAACTCCAGCCTGGGTAACAGTGAGACTCTGATTAAAAAAAAAAAAAAGAAAAAAAAAGAACCCTTCTAACTAACCTGAAAATTCTAGGTAGTTTTTTTGTGACTTCAGTCCACCATCTTTTCAGGTTGAATAAAACCTATTTTTCCTTCCACTAACTCATGTCCCTTGAATTTGGCTTTTGAGGGATGCGTGGCTGGACTTGAGTCCACTTACAGTATCAGGATCTCTACAGGTGCTCCTTCAAACTTCTCAGGAGCTTTATACTTAAACTATAAATTTTACAGTTTGCATCTTTAATCTCTCTCTCTCTACTAGATTTTTTTCAACTATCATTTAACAAAACTTTATCTCTCCCATCTTAAAACAAAACAAAAAACCAATAAATTTTATTAGGCTCCTCACAAAGTCTTCCACCTATCATCTCTAGTCTTTCTATTCCATCCAAGCCAATCTTCTCAAAATAATTTTCTGCCCTCCATTCTTTCCCTCATATTTACTCTTCCATCCATTTCAATCTTTCACCCTCCCCTTCACTGAAACAACCCTTTCCAAAAATTTTATTGCTGCTAAGTCTAGTGAACACTTTTATGACTTTGTTTTCCTGGATATCTTTGCACAGTCTCCATGTCTCCATTATTGACGACATCATCTTGGGAAAACTCCCTAGTTTTCTAGGTTCTTCCTATTCTGCTCGTCACACTTTTTCATTTTCTTTTACCATTTCTTCCTCTGACCTTTAAAAAATGAACTTTCTGAGGGTTTAATTCTAGATTCTCTTTTACTTTCATGCTTCAATCTATTTCTAGGAGATAAATGGCCTTAATTACCCGCTACATGTCAGTGACTTCAAAAATTATGTCTCACTCCTAACCACTTTTGAGTACCATACTTGTGCATCCAAAGATATTTTTCCAACTGGATTTCTTATAAGCTCACCCATGTTCAAATGTAAACTATTCATCTACTCCAATGTTTGACTTCTTTTTCAATATTTGCTATCTTAGAAAATGGCATGGTAATTTATCCAGCTATTTATTCAAGAAACTTATTCTCTTTTGCTCTTCCTTCCCAATCAATCACAAAGTTGTCAATTAAACCTCCTAATTATTTCTATCTTTTTACTTTTTGCAATCTTTCTTACCAGCTCCCTAGATCAAGAAGATATCAACTCACTCCTGCACTACTGAAATCTCCTCATTAATAAGTCCTCTCATATTCACTGTTAGAAATATCTTTTGGAAATGGAAATATCTGTGTGTAATACTCCTGCTTAAAGCTTCTCAACTGTTTTTTATTACCCTTATAATAAACATTGAAAGTTATAGGCCGGGCACGGTGGCTCAGCCTGTAATCCCAGCACTTTGGGAGGCTGAGGCAAGTGGATTGCCTGAGCCCGCGGGTTCAAGACTAGCCCAGGCTACTAGGCGAGACCTCGTCTCTACAATAAAATAAAAAACTTAGCTGGGTGCAGTAGCATACGCCTGTAGTTCTGGCTGCTTGGAAGGCTGAGGTGGAACGACAGCAGAGCCCAGCAGGTCGATGCTGGAGTGACTGTGAGTGTGCCACAGCACTTCAGCCTGGGCAACAGAGTGAGACTCTGACTCAAAAAAAAAAAAAGGGAAAAAAAAGAAAGTTATGACATGGTCTAGAAGGTTCTGCATTACCAGCCTCCACCTACCTCAATCTCATCAAGAACTATCCTTTCCTTACCATAATTTAACCACAATAGCCTTGTTTCAGTTCTTCAAAAAAGTCAAACTACTTTCTGCCACAAGGTCTTTGCACCTGCAAGGAGGCATATTTCCCTCCTCCTATTTATATACCATGGCATTTTAAGCCTCAGTTAAAGTTGTTACTTCCTCAACAAAATCTCTGATTTCTCCAAATGAAATAGGTCATCCTGTGATAGCCTCTCTCTTCACTGTGTACATTTTCTAAATAACCCATGCCCCAACTCTAAATCAATTACTCCTGGATGTTTTTGTGCAGTGTATGTCTCCATTGCATTGTAAGCTTCAATATGCCACCACATATATTTGCCTGGTTCATAACTGTATCTATCCTCAGCAACCAGAATTCCTGGCCTATAATTATCTCCCCCAGAAATAATGATTAAACATCTAATGATTAAACGAATGAGTCAAGAAATAGAAGAGATCATTTGTGGTTCTGTTTGTGCTTCTGTGTCTGCCTTTAGTTTAACTAACTCAAACCCCACCTGCCAGAGGGAAAGTATCCTATTTTAAACACAAGAATAGGACTATCTCAAGGAAAGAAGAGGGATGAGTGTCTCCAAAATTAGACAAGGCTGAGAATTTTAAATTCAGAGTTTCTGTGCCTGGAGGAAAAGAGGGCAAGAAAAAAGAAAAGGTTGGCACATTCGCTAGCTTTTCTTCTAAGTGGAGGAAACAGCTGACATTGAGCAAGAGGAGTGGAGGGGAACCAAACATGACTTTGATGATTTGATAGGCAAATTAACTAAAAATAGGTGAATACCTTAGAGTATTCATAGATCAGGCAATAAACTGTAATGATGTTTGTTGCATTTGGGAAATAATGTCATTATCTGTGAGAAAAAAACAGCGTTGAAGCTGAGAGATGTCAAGAAGGAAAGTGAAAGGCCTCCTGAAGATTCACTCAAGGTCTCACATAAGGCATTTCTAGATTAACTTGGGGGTAAAATTATTTTTTCTATGAGAATCTCTTCCAATGAAAAGCCATCCTGTAATGGTGCCTTTTCTTTTCTTGGCATGTGTTTTTTGTATTTGGACTGTGGTTTAACCTAAAGGTTTTGTCTCTTAGAAGCATCTAAGGAACTAATCTCTGGAATCTTGTTTGTTCTGCTCTGACCCTGATCTAGCTTTTTCTTTTCTTTTACCTTTATAGCTAGTATAGACTTGCCTCACTGTGCAGGGGAGGTAGAAAAATGCTTTCAAGAGACTATTCCTATGTTCACACAATTCCCATTGTCTAGAAGATTTTTATGCTTAATTCAGTCTCCCTGGAAAACTCCTTATTTTAAAAATCAGATATCCAAGTCAAATCACCTATATAAAATTAATGGGCCATGGGGTTAAAGCTGAAAAGCAGCAGCTATGGTTAGAACGTAACAAGTTCATGTCTGGACCCCTGGGGAAGGGAGAAGCTGGCCCACAGAGTTGAAAATGTATTTTCTTTTAAACAATGGGCCAGAGATTCTTGAGGAAAAACCTGCTTTAATCTCCAGAATTCTGCTGCCTCCATACCTTTTTCTCCTAAACGACCTCCATAATGTCTCTTACAGTACCTCCATAGTCCCCGATGGACTTGCTTCACAGATAGCATCTATTTTAAAACATAAGAATTATATTTGAGATACTTTTCAAACTTTCTACTCTGATGGATCTGTAATTCCATCCAGGAATAGAACATCAGTAAAGCCTACCTATCCTCTCCTAGAAATTGACTCTGTGACAGGAAGACTGTCTCAACACTTCCCATGACATCATCAACCAATCAATAGCCCTTATCCTTCTGCCTGCCAAGTTCCCTTTAAAAATTCTATTCTCAGCCGGGCTTGGTGGCTCAGCCTGTAATCCAGCGCTTTGGGA
>CAUYQG010157818.1:0-31126 GCA_963574415.1 Tarsius wallacei | reverse complement strand
TGCCTGAGCCCGCGGGTTCGAGACCCGCCTGGGCAGGCGAAACCTCATCTCTACAATAAATCAAAAAAATTAGTCGGGCGTGGTAGCGCGCGCCTGTAATTCCGGCTACTCGGAAGGCTGAGGCGGAAGGATCGCCGGAGCACAGCAGGTCGAGGCTGTGGTGGCCGGAAGCAGCCACTGCACTCCAGTCTGGGCGACGGAGTGAGACGCCAACTCAAAAAAAAAAAAAAAAAAGAAATACATTTCATAAGGCTATAGCTGCTATAGATAGTGAGTTCTCTGATGGCTCTGGGCAAAGTAAATCGAAAACCTTCTGGAGAGGATTCACCATTCTAGATGTCATTAAGAACATTTGTGATTCATGAGAGGAGGTCAAAATATCAACATTAACAGGAGTTGGGAAGAAGTTGTTTCCAACCCTCTTGGATGGCTTTGAGGGGTTCACGGTTTCAATGGAAGAAGGAACTGCAGACATGGGGGAAGTAGCAAGGGAACTAGGGTTAGAAGTGGAGCCCAAAGATGTGTCTGAATTGCTGCAATCTCGTGGTAAAACTTGAATGGATGAGGAGTTGCTTCTTATGGATGAGCAAAGAAAGTGCTTTCTCTCTCTCTCTCTAGCTCTCTCTCTCATCAGCGTCTCATTCTGTCTCCAAGCTGGAGTGCAGTGGCACGATCACGGCTCACTGCAGCCTCAATCTCCTGGGTTCAGGCGATCCTTCCGACTCAGCTCCCAAGTAGCTGGGACTGCAGACACACACCACATGCCTGGCTAATTTTTCTTTTTCTTTCTTTCTTTTTTTTGAGTCGAAGTTACTCTGTCATCCAGGCTGGAGTGTGGTGGCACACTCATGGCCACCGCAGCCTGGAACTGCTGGACTTAGGCAGTCCTTCCACCTCAGCCTTCCAAGTAGCTGGAACTGCAGCTGTGCGACACCATGTCCAGCTAATTTTTTGATTTATTGTAGAGGTGAGGTCTCGCCAAGTCGTCCAGGCTGGTCTCGAACTCATGGGCTCAGGCAATCCTCTCACCTCAGCCTCTCAGAGTGCTGGGATTATAGGCGTGAGCCACTGCGCCCAGTTGTAATTTTTATTTTTCAAAGTACTGGGACTACAGGCATGAACTACTGTGCCTGGCCCAGAAAGCGGTTTCTTGAGATGGAATCTACTGGTAAAGATGTTGTGAATATTGTTGAAAGGATGATAAAGGATTTCAAATATGACATGAACTTAGTTGATAAAGTAGCAACAGAGTTTGAGAGGATTGACTCCAATTTTGAAAGAAGTTCTGTGGGCAAAAGACTATCGAACAGCATGGCATGGTACAGATAAATCTTTTCAGAAAGGATGAGTCAATTGATGTGACAAACTTCATTGCTGTCTATTTTAAGAAACTGTCACAGCCACTCCAGGCTTCAGCAACCACCACCCTGACCAGGCAGCAACCATGAACGTTGAGGAAAGACCCTCCACCAGCAAAGAGATTGTGACTTGCTGAGGGTTCAGGTGATCATTAGCATTGTTTTAGCAATAAAGTCTTTTAAAATTAAGAGTGTACATCGTTTTTAGACCTAATTCTCCTGCATACTTAATAGACTACAGTGTGCAGTAAACATAACTTTTATATGCACTGGGAAACCAAAAACTTTGTGACTTGCTTTATCGATCTCCACTTTATGGCAGTCATCTGGTGCTTCCAAAGTATGCCTGTACCTATATTCCACTGAACTTGGAACCCAAGTCCCAATATTGCATTTTATTCAGTTGCCTAATACCGGTCATGACTCTGCCAAGGCCTTTTTCTATTGGAAGATATAAGTCTGAATGGCAAATGGTGACACAGAAATTTCTCTAGCTGATTATCTTACCAGCACCCTTATTTAACATGCAAAATACTAAACTTGATTATCTTCCCCAACAAGTGGCCTCTTTCAGTGGTACCCTCTTCCTCCAGGTCTATGCTTAGTCAATGAGAGATTTGGGCTTTCCTCAGTGACTTCTCTGTTGGTCACATCTGTTAGTTGTCAAGTTCTAAGAAAAGTTACCTTACATCCACCCATATAATCATCTATTTATCTCTCTCTGTCCATTCATCATTCATCCCAACTGATTCCAGAAAGGATTTGTGATAGTTGCACAATATTTCATAAATAGCATAACAGCAAAAAAGGCAATGGCAGTAATTAAGGAGAAGGAAGAGTGATATCATAACAGAAAGCCAGGGCTGGAAAATTTATTGCAATTGGACACAAAATAACACTTGGTTTCCAGACAAAATAGTCAAGGATGAGGATTGGGCTGGTTGGATGGTTTTACCATTCACTGAGATGAAGAAACGAAGCAAATGGTGGAGGTAGAGATTGAGTCTACAGTTAAGTGGATTCTGTTTTGGATGTGTAAGCAGATGTCTGGATAGAAATGTCCCATAGATAATTCTGATACTAATCTAGAATTAGGAAGAAAGATTTAGGACAGATACAAAATTTGGCACCCTCAGTATTTAGAGCAGCACTCAGCAGAGCTAGTGGTGGGGAGGCATATGTACACACATAGTTTGGAAGGACATATTCAATGTGGTGTCCATGCAAGAGCACCTTGAAGGCCTCTGAGTGCAGCGAGCATAGGTTAGCAAGGCCCTCAGCGCTGCAGTCTAGTGCAGTACCTGGCGCGAGTGCAGTAGGAACACCAAGGCAGCTGTGCCTGGGGAAGGCAGGACTCCTCAGATAAGCATCTTTGGCTTCTGGAGTCCCCAAAGGCTTTGCCCAACTTTCCTGAAATTGCATGGTGGTCTAGGATGCTTCCACCCAACCTTCCTTGCCTCTCTCCTTCACTCAGGGCCGGCCCTGCACTGTGGTCTGATGGCTTCCCAGCTACCCCCAGCTTCCTCCACATTTCCTCTCACATATCCCCTCATAGATTCCTTGCGTGTTTAATCCCATCTTGATGTCCTCTTCTTGTAGGACCTGGACTAGCACATTTGGCGTATTATAACTATACTTCCAATTTTAAAATTTAAAAAACCAATTTGTTTGACATTATTGCAATTCTTTGTGGTTGGCGAGTGTTTACAGGAGAGAGGGGTTTGCATCAGCTATTTCTGTCTATTAACATCTCAGGGAAGACCATGAGATTTTGATGTTCATTAACAAGGGGTGTGGTGATCAAAGTCATGAAGATGGATGAAGTCACCCAGGAATGGTGGGGGAGAGGAGAAAAGAAGGCCTGTGAGAGAGTTCTGAGGAGCCCCAGCATTTATAAGCTGAGCAGAAGTAGGGTTGAAAAAGGAGATTGAAAAGACTGGCCAGAGAGATGGGAAGAGAGCTCGGGGGAGTGCACTGTCACAGAAGCTAAGGGATTAGCGCTTCAAGAAGAGAAAATAGTCAGCTGTGTTAAACGCTGTCAAGAATTCATGCAAAATAAGTTCTCTTTTATAGATGAAGAGAGTTATTTTAAAGCTTATTTGATTATAGATATAAACAAACATCTTTGGCCTGGTGTGTGTTGTTTTTCAGGATCCATCTTATATATTTGAAAAAATTGGCTTAAGTACATCTAGCCCCCCAAATTCCAATGTCTTTGAAAGCAGAATCCCCTCCCTGAAATTTTTGAGAGTTCTTAGTGGGCTTAGACTGTCACTTATTCAATCAACTTGTGTGTGTGTGTGCGTGTGTGTGTTTTGAGTTGGATTCTCACTCTGTCACCCAGGCTGGAGTGCAGTAGCATGCTCCCAGCCACTGCAGCCTCGACCTGCTGGGCTCAGGCAATCCTTCCACCTCAGCCTTCCAAGTAGCCAGAACTACACTATGTGGTACATGCTACCACGCCCAGCTAATTTTTTTATTTATTGGAGAGACGAGATGTCACCATGTTGCCTAGGCTGGTCTCAAACCCGTGGGCTCAGGCAATCCTCTCTCGGCCTCTCAAAGTGCTTGGATTATACGCTTGAGCCACCACACACGACCTAACTTGTGTTTTTTGAGCATCTATCCTGGCTTTCTCAGCATCTAAGGGCCACATATAAAGCCTTGATTCTAAACATAATATTTATCTCCTTGGTTCCTCAGAAGATTAAACATTTGATCCAGCAATTCCACTTTTGGACACATATCCAAAAGAATTGAAAGTAAGGACTCAAACAGATATTTGTACATTAGTGTTCATAGCAGTATTATTCACTATAGCTAAAAGGCAGAAACACCCCATTGATGGATGAATGGATAAACAAAATGTGATATATACCCACAATAGAATATTACTCGGCCTTGAAAGGAAATGAAATTCTGATATATGTCATAAAATGGATGAACTTCGAGGACAGTATGCTAAGTAAAATAAGCCAGACAGAAAAAGACAAATACCGCATGATTCCACTCATGCAAGGTACTTAGTCAATATCACAGAGATGAAAGTAGAACAGTGGGAACCTGGGGTAGGAGGCTGGGAAGAGGAGGAATGGGAGGTTAATATTTAACAGGTACGGAGTTTCAGTTTAGAATTATGAAGTGAATGATGGTGACTGTTGCACAACAATGTGAATGTACTTAATGCTACAGGCCTGTTTAAGCAGGACTGAAATGGCCAGTCTAAAGTATATCTTATCACAATGAAAAACTTACGATAAAAAGCCCCATAGCTTCTTCACCAGTTTTCACCAAAGAAATCCACAAAAAACAAAGATTCCTAAATACCTCAGAACTTAGCAAGGAGCTAAGGGCTATCAGGAGGAGATCATATCTCACTTGTGTATGGAATCTAAAAACGGTTGAACTTGCAGAAACAGAGAGTACAATGGTGGTTTCCAGAGCCGTGTGGGGTGGCGGTGGGGGAAGTGAGGGAACATGAAAAATATGAAAAGGAATCTCTAATTATTTCCCAGGCACAGGGCAGACCCAGGTTTCTCCAAGGCTGCTTGAGGGAAAGTGAGGATGTCCTTCTCCTTAAAGAAGGAGCAAGCAGAACAGAAATGAGAAATGTGGAAACGTCTGGACACATGCAGCCTTCTGTTTCTAGAGCAGGGGTCTCCAACCCCTGGGCCGTGGATCGGTAGCAGTCTGTGGACTGTTAGGAACCTGGCCACACAGCAAGAGGTGAGCAGCAGCCAAGCGGAGCTCCATATTCTGCCAGATTAGCCGTGGCATCAGATTCTCATAGGAGTGCAAATCCTATTGTGAACTGCACATGTGAGGGATTCTGCCTCCCCACTGTGAAAATATTGTCTTTCGTGAAACTTGATGCCAGGCAGGTTGAGGACCACTGTCCTGAGTATTTCCAGAGAACTTGAGACTGAGAATCTTGGGCAGTGCTTTCCCATCCAGCCCTTAGAGGAAATTTTTCCAAACCCATCCACTTGGAAATGCTTCCCCTGTCTCCATTTAACCCTCCTTTACAACACACAAAGTTCAAATAGAAGGAATGGGAAAGAGAATTAAGAAACAGATTAGACAAGTGTTTGTTAGGAATGACTCCAGGCAGTTACTATGCTAGAGGCTGGCGGTGGGGCTGGGAATGAGACCAGCCCACCATTGTGCCTCCTGGGAAGGCACACAGGCAGTGACAGGAACACAATGAGTGTTTTGAAATGTGAAGAACAAGGATGAGCCCTGTGGGAAGAGTAGAGACAGCCCAGCAAAGAAGGGGGCGGTCAGGGAGAAAGTGAGTTGCAGGTGTAAGTAATTCTATTCACTCTCTTCCTGGAGAATCTCCTGAGCAATTATTCACACATAAATATCGCTTTATGGCTTACAAAGAGCTTCCCTGTACAACAAAACAAAGCAATATGGAAAGGTTCTGGAGACGAATGATGTGTTGGATTCTCACTACCGACTGATGAGGTAACAATATCCCCATTTCACAGGCGAGTCCACTGAGATTCACAGAATGTACATATTGTCCAAGATCATACCCTGGTCAGTGGCAGAGCAGAGGTTTGAAATCCAATTCCCTGATCCTCAAATCTACCCTTTTGCCCACTGTGCTCTAGTTTCCCAAATCTGGCCTGCAACCTTAGTGATATTTGGGATGACTTTTCCCCAGGGGCTGGCAGACTATGACCTGTGGGCCAAATCTGGCCCACGACCTCTTTTTGCGAATGACGTCGTATGGGAACACAGCCTTGCTTATCCACATGTTGCCTATGACTGCTTTTGATGGCAGCAGAGTTGAATGGTTGCAGCAGACATGACCCATAGTGTCCCAAATAATTCACTTTCTGGGCCTTTACAGTAAACATTGGCCAATACTTACTTTAGAGGATTCATGACTGCACATTTTAAGTTTTAATAGTTATAGAATTACTTTAATATGTACTTTAATACTTTAACATATAACCAGGATGTCACACTGTGGTTTCCTTAATGTTATGGTTTAGGAGGAGGCCAAGTTTTAACAGTGTGCCAACTTAAAATGGACTTAAAGAAATAATATATAATGACATAGATGGTCATTAGCTCTGGCAAAATTGTGAATGTGGTGAGGAGGGGCTGGCATTTGAGGCCCACTGAAGACACTGGACCATAGCAAATATATGTTGAGCATGAGGGTGTGACCAGAGAGCTTCAGGGGAGCCCCTGTGCTGGGAATGGTGACTGCTGCTCTTTTTAGACAGTGGTGACAGTTAATAATGGGCTGTCATGCCTGGTGCTTTTAATTTCTCAAAGGACTCTTGCATCTATTATCTCAAGTGAATATCATTATTTCCATTTAACAAATTCATCTATTAATTGCTTAACAAAGATTTATTGAGCATCTATCATGTGCCAGGCTCTATTTTAGATGCTGGGGATACAGCAATGAACAAAACAGGTGGAGGTGGTGCCTGCAAAGACTGAAATTCTAGGGAGGGTGAATAGCAGGATTTGGGCATCAAGTAATCAAAATCCGTGGTGCTCAGTAGCTTAGACAATCAGGAAACTTGTAATGGTCATGGTAAGATGTCCAGTGGTAACCAGGCTTGGTGTGGTCATGGTTCAGCTCTGTGTCCCTGTGTTCTCTTGGCCCTGTTCATCTTCATGTGGCTGTCAGGTTGACTTAGTGCATGCAGATGTGACAACACCCACAGAGAAAAGAGGAACACTGTCTTTTCTGATGTCCGTTTCTTAGGAATGAGGAAACCTTTCCTGAAGCCCCCAGCAGACTTCCTCTCATGTCTCATTGCCATTGTCTTATTTAAGATCAGAGTGGAGGGCACTCAGGGATGGGAACAACAGACACTAGGGCACTCCCAAAAGGGCGAGGGGGCTAAGGCCTGAAAACAACCCACTGGCTACCATGTCCACCACCTGGATGCTGGGCTCAACAGAAGCCCAACCCTTACCATCACGTCATGTTCCTCTATAACAAACCTGCACGTATACCTCCTGAATCAAACAGAAAATTAAAACAAAAAGATCAGAATGCACATTATAAACAATGGTTTTTACTCACCTAGCATGAAGCCAAGATGTAGGCGGTTTAAACCTGTATAGCAGCTCTGCTATTTCATTAATGTCCCAGGCCTCTTCTATCTTTTTGTTCCCCCGTACTTGGTTTGTGGCTTCCTCATTATGGCAATGTGGCTCTGGAGTTCCAACCACTATGTCCTCACACAAGTCAGAAAGGAAAAGGGTGGAAGGGCAAATGTCAGCTGTAGCTGCTGTGCTTTAAAGAAGTTTTTTCCAGAGTCCCGCTGACAACTTCCACTTACATCTAATTGGCCAGGACTGTGCCATGTGGCTGTCACCACCAAAATGGATGTGCTTCTATTAAAGAAGAAAGGGAGAATGGATGTTATGTAGGCAAGTAGCAATCTCTCCTAGAGCCAAGATTGGGTCACACAGATGTTTGTAAATCAGTCCTTGGCTAGGATTACCTTAGTTGGCTTAGATGAATAAGAATTGGCTTCCTGGGGATGGGGTCACATTTTTAGAATCTCATGATTGTGTGCACAAAACTGGAAGAAATGAGGAAGATAATGGATGTTTCTACAGAGAAAGAGACAATGAACAGGGAAACACATGATCTCATTTTAGACACCACTGAGGGCTATGGAAAGGAATTCAGCAGGATAAAGGGGCAGTGAGTGGCCAGAGATAAGTGCCATCTCTGCTGAGCTTGTCAAGACTTCAAGGTGACATTGCAGGAGACACCTGAATGACATGAAAGAATAAGCCATGTGAAGCTTTGGGGGAGGGAAGCTCCAGCCAGAGGAGCTGGTTAGTGTGAAGGCCCGTGGTGGGAAGAGCCTGGGCAGAAGGCCAGGCTAAACGGGGCAATCTTGAGTGAGGAAGAGAGTAGAGAGGGCCAGATGGGGATTAGGCCATGTAGGGTCTTGAAGGTCCTGGGAGAGCTTGATGTTTTTTTCTTCTTAAGCCGTTATAATGCTTTAAGCAGAAAAGCAACATTTGATTTGAAATTTACCCACTGAGTTCTTAGTTTCAGATATTGTATTCTCCAGTTCTAATACATCCATTTTTATAGATTCATTTCTCTGCTGAAATTTTCCTTTTAAAAGTTTGTTTCTTAATTTAGATTTTTTTTGAACATATTAAACACAGTTATAATAAAGTCTTCATTAGATTACCTGTGGGAAGGCTTTTTATCTCGACTTTTTTGGTTATATGTTTGGCTTTTTTATCCTTGTTGGCATACCCAGTTATTTTTTATTTAATGCAGACATTGTGAACAAAAAACCTGTAGTGACTCCAGATGATGTGGTCTTCCACCAGAGAGAATTCACCCCTTTTTGTCCACTTGGCAAATAGAATGAGGAAGTGATCACCTTAATCCATTCTAGACATGGATTGAGCTGAGTCAAGGATGGGTTACAGTTTGGGTAAAACTCAGTCTACCTCAGTTTCAAATCTGTTCATAGAGCATGGCTATCCAGGGCTTTCAATTAAGAGGCTTGTGGATTTTTGTTTTCTCAGTACTGAGACTTTTTTTTTCAAGTTATTGCTTATATTTTTAGCCACATGCTATGCGGAGCACCAGACATTGGTAAATGCCTTGAGGGAAAAACCAACATGTATTTGAAATCTCCCCACCCACCCCAAGTCTCTAGTTCTCTTACTCCAATCCCATGTGAATGCTCATCTCTACTGGCTTCTTTGTCCCCTGTCAATGGCCTTCTACCAGGAGCCAAGCTAGATTCACAGTCTCTTCACATACCTAGAATTGGCATGGAGCTGAGTAAAGATACTCAGCTCCTCTCTCCAGGAGGTTCTCCTCTTAGAATTTTACCTTCTTTAGTCCTTCTTTGCCTCCAAAGCCTCTGATGCCTTTAAAAATATGCTTTTATGTATTTTGTTCACCCTTTCTAGTTGTTTTTAATAGGTTCATTGACTTGTAGCAAACTACTCTCTTTGACTCAGAAATATAAATCTTAACATTGGCAGATTTTATTTTTAAGAGATTTTTCATTTTTCTGTTTGGAGAACAGACAGGGCAAGACTGGAAGCAGAGAGACCAGTTGGGAGACTGTGTTGGTTGTCTAGGTAACAGAAATTGGCATCTTGGACTAGAGAGGTAGAGGCAGAGAGTAAGATAGATTCCTATGTGCCAGTTTGTGAAGATGAGAATAAAATTTTAAATGAATGAAGCTAGGAGTAGAGAAGTATGTAAAACATGGTACTATTTTTTGTTAAAAAATATATGTGTATATATACAAAATGAAGTGATGTATCCTTTATTTTAATGTGCTTTTCTCTTTTTCCTTTCCCTGAACATAATATTTTCTCTAGTACACCCTGGACATTCTTTTGGCCAGGGGGAGATTTGAAAGGCAAGAAAGACCAAAGTGTCAATTTTTGCCATTCAAAATAGGATTATGCAACAGGATAATAGACATGCAAAGTAGGGGTCTTCACACTTTTTATTGCTCCTTTATACCAATAATAAAGACTTGGATAATCTGTTCCCACAGAATTTTTTAGGGTTGTGAAGCAGACACTTGTGCCCACCATTAAGGCTTAGCTGGAGTCAGGAAGAATAAAGATATAATTAGGGGTCACAAAAGAAAAGCCTGCAGCTCTTTTAGACATTGAGAGATTAAGGAAGAAGAACTGTGAAGGAGGTGACAAAAGACTAAGATGGGTGTCTCGATTAGAGAACTGAGAAGCAGGAGGGAGAAAGATAAGAGGAGCATCACAGTTTCCCTTCTCTGGACTTAGGCTTGGTGGGGGTACAGATGCATAAGAAAGAACACTGAGGGCAAGAGGGGAATCATTGGCTTTTCTTCCCCTTTAACACTGTGCAAGAGGCCACCACTTGGCCTATTCCCTGCCTCAACATGTAGTATAGCCATGGCAACTGGACAGCTTGGTGTGATCAGGCAGAGGGAGGTATCTTAGCCAGCTTGGGCTGCTATAATAAAATACCATAGACTGGTTAACTTAAACAAGAGAAATTAATTTTTTCACAATTCTAGAGGCTGGAAAGTCTAAGATCAAGGTGCTAGCTGGTTCTATTTCTGGTGAGGACTCTTTTTCTGGCTTGCAAATGGCTGCCTTCTTGTTGTGTCTTCATATGGTAGAGAGAGAATGGCCTCCTTGGTGTCTCTTCTTATAAGGACACTAATTCTGTCAGATGATGACTTTACCCTTATGACCTCATTTAACCTTAATTATCCCCCTTAAAGATCCCCTCTCCAAATATAAGTTGCACTGGGGGTTAGGCTTCCACATATGAATTTGGGGGGTACACAACTATAAGTCCATAGCAGAAAGCCTTGACATCTAGCATTTCTGAGCTGCCCTGGGATCTTGGGTAGTCTAAACCAACCCACAGGTGGCTGAGGATGAGCCTGAAGAGCTTCCTAGAAGGGGCCACAGAATCAGAGAGGGGTGGTGCCAGATCTGCCACCTGGTTAAAATTCAGTATGTGCCATAATGAATTGCTGGCACTTGGCAAATATTTATTGAAAGAATCAGTTGGCTGTATCTTCTTTGTGTGAGTGTAATGAGTGTCCCTGGTTCTCTAGCCTTCAGAAATCACCCTCTTATTGAACATTCACTGAATATCAGTCCCAGATCTGTTGGAAATCCATCTGAGTTGCCAGTACATGCTGATGTGTTCTAGCAAATGCATCCTGCTGGCCGCTGTTTTTTTCTCGCAATAGCTTGATTTCTTCAGGCCTTTTTGGTTACCTATGGCTTCTTCTTAACCTCTTCTTCCAGCCACTGTTCTTTCCTAAGCAAACATCCTTATTTTTCTCAAAATAAGCAAACATCCCATTTTTCTCCGAACAATCTTATGATCCATTTAGGCTGGCTCTGAAACAGTACAGGCTTCAAATTCTGGCCCATACCAGTTTCGCCCCAGAAGCATGTGGAGTCATGGCCTGAGATGGTCACCAGGATGTCTTCTAGTTCATCCAGGAAGGTCTTCTCTCAGATGCTCAGCTGGGAGCATGTCACAACGTCCTGGAGCTTGATCATCTTACATCTTCCTTGGCAACCCATCAGAAGATCTCACAACCCACCTGGGCACTTAGATTGAATCTCAGGAGCTGCAAAGAAGGTTCCAAGTTGGGGAAGAGGGAGAAAGGATGGAGAGGATAAAGAGGAAGAGAAGATGCTAGGAAGTGAAATAAAAAAGGAAAAGCCATTACAGCTTCAGTCCAACTTGAGCACACATCTGAATCACCTAGAAAGCTTATTAAGGCACAGATTGTTGGGCCCCACCCCACAGCTTCTGATTCGGAAGGGCTGAAGTGAGGACCAAGAATTCTCATTTCTAGAAAATGCCCTGATGATGCTGATGGTGCTGTTCAGAGGACCACACTTTGAGAACCACTGACCTTACCCCAAACTAGCTTGGAGATAGTGCACCCCCCCCAATCTTGATACAGTGTTTTGCTCTCCACAATGGGTAGGCAGATTTGCTCCTTCCAGAATAGCCTGGCAGCCAGCAGCCAAGTCCATCTGTTTGTTCATACAGCAGCAAGATGTCCAACAAATCCCTGAGGAAGTTAATGAGCAACTTGGATCCAGTTCTTTATTGTCTGTCAGAGGAAAGGCATCCATACTTGATAACGAGCCTTTGGTTGCTCTACCAGGCTCTGTGGCCAGAACAAAACACCTTGTCTTCTAACTGGCAAGGACTTGACTTTATGGTATTGTACAGAAAACCTAACGAGTCACAGTCTCCCAACTAAACTGGGGGAGCAGTGGATGTTCCTGCTCTCAGATATCTGTTTATTTCCATCTTGATGGTATGAAAGACAGGAGAGGGTATGTGTCCCACCTTGTGCAAATACCTGAGACATGATGGCTTCTACTACCACTCATCCACCTCACCAGCATTTAGTAGCCACCAGCACAGTCTTACCCTGACCCCAGCATGTGAAGTGGGAATGGGGAGGGGGGTTTGGGATGATGGAATACATTCAGGACCTGCCTATGCCTGCAGCAGAGCTCCAGACAGTCCACAGTGGGGGCTTGAGAAATGTCGGCCATGATGGTTATGAGTGATTGAGGAAAGAGAGTACCAATCACAGTCTGGGCCAGAACTCCCTCCTTCTGGGGAGACATTAGGATTCCTGCGGAATGCTTAAGCAATTTTCTGATAAACTTTAACAAGATTAAAACCTCTTTGGGGAAATCAGCTACCCAAACCCTCGGCTGATTATCAGACATTCTTTGTCTTGTATTCGGTGTAATAATGATTATCCAGCCATTTTCCTTTCCTGTGAAATATCCTTAACAAAAGGGAACTGTTGACTTTACTTTGTGACAAACCACCAATAAAACTTTGACATATGCTTACTTATGTGAAAAAAAATTTAAACAGTCATTATGGAGATAGGACATAAGAACAGTAGCTAACGCTAATTAAGTACTCGCTGCTTATCAGACATTATATTAAATGCTTATTAGCTCTTTATAATGAATTATGACAGAGTTATGACAACTCTGTTTGACTTTTAAGATGCTCAGAAAGGTGAGGTGACTTACACAAGATCATACAGCCAATAAGTGGTAGAGCCAGGTTTTGAATCCAGGCACGCCTGAGTCTCCAACTGGAGACACCTACTCTTCTGTCTTGCCAAAGGAATTCTAGCGATGGAGAGTGGGCTGGTCCCTGAGAGAGGGACAAGCACACGGCCATGGAACCACAGAGGAAGAAAAGGTGGTCCTCCCAGGTTAAGGGCTTGGGAAGGGGTCCTGGGGGATGAGATGACCTGTCCCAGAGGAGGAGTAGCAGAGGGACAGATGGAGACAGAAAGCATGGCATGCCAGGAGGAGCAACAGCATGGGCAGAGGAGAGCCAAGGCCCAGCACGTTTGGCGGGGATTGCAGAGTTTCCCGCAGCTGTGGGGTGGTCCCCAAGTCCTCCCAAGAGTGAGAACCCTGCTATCTAGGGCTGGGACCCTGTGTGCTGCTAGTTGGATTCTTTTATTCAGAGAGCCCATTCCAGTTCCATTACTTACTAGCTGTGTGACCTTTGGCAAGTTGCTTCATGTCTCTGAGGTGATGGTTTCCTCATCTGAAAATTGCAAGTAATATTAGCACCTCCCTCACAGGATTGCTGTGAGGGTTCAATGAGATAAATCTTGAAAAGTAATTCCCGCATTCCTGGCACCTGCTCGGGGCGCCATTAGAAAGGCAAGGTGTGTCTTTTAATGTGTCACCAAATTTATGGTGGCATTCTAACACTATTTTTTGGGAGATGTGAAAAAAATTTAACCTCTCATTTTTGCATAATTCCAGACTTTAGAAATGTTGTAAAAATAGCACAAAAAATTCCTAAATACCCTTCACCAAGATTAGATATTTTCACAGATACATACATGTACACATACGTAGAGAGATATATACATACATATACATATTTCCCCTGGATTGTTTTCTAGTAGAACATGGATCTTCTGACCCTTTACCCCTAAATACTGCAGTGTGTATTCTCTAAAAGCAAGAACATTCTCCTACATAGTCACAGTACAATGGTCAAAATCATGAAATTGACATTGATACAATACTATATTATCTGATGAGCAGACCATGTTCTGATTTTGTCAATTGTCCCATATGACAAATCATCCTATACGACAAAGGAAATTCCCTGATAGCCTATTGCCTGCGTCTGTCCTGTCTCTTAAGTCCCCTTGAGTTGGTTAACAGTTCCTCAGTCTTTCTTTATGTCTCATGACCTTGACAATTTTTGAAGAGTACAGGCTAGTCACTTGGAAGAATATTCCTCTCCCTGGGTTTGACTGATGTTTCCTCATAAGGATTCAGGTTAGGTGTTTAGGGCAGGAGTGCCACAGTGACCTACTCAGTGCATCACATCCTTGTGAACATTTTTGTTGATAACCTTAAAATAAGGTTCCCAGATGGGAGGAGGTGGGGAATTCCTAGACCACTTCCACGAGAATACCCTGAGGGGCTTGAAAAATGTGTGGATCCCCCCAACCCTCTGAGCCTGTACCTTGGAGAGTGTGCCTGGGACCCTGCAGGGTTAACCAGCATCCTAGGTGGCCAGTTGTCAACAACGGTTCTTCCAAATGTTGTAACATTGCAAGATGCAGCCAGAAGATGGCGGTGCAGTCTGTACTTTGAACACAGCTTCCTTTCTGAAGGTACTCAGCCCGGGTGAATTCAAGGTAACTCCAACCAGGAGCACTAGGCTCCTGAGACGGCCTACCTCCCTTTCTTCTCTCCCTGGAAAGGAGCTTTTCGCCACCGCTCCCCTCCTGTGCCTCTGGATGCCCTAGGACCTCACAGGGATCGGGACTCACTTTGGGGTCCCTAAGTCAGAGATGATCCACTCCTCCATGTGAGACATCCCTCCTAGTTTTCCGAAGAGCAAAGCAAGAACTCTTACGATAATAATAATAATAATACCCTCAACTAGCACTTACAGGACTTCCTGTGTGCCAGACACAAGCACTCCCCATTCACTGTGTCACTTAATGCTCACAGCAGCTCCTGGGGAGGGGATCAGTACAGAGGAAGTAACCCTCCAGGGTCACACAGCAAGTCACTGGTCGCCACTCCCTGTCTCCATCTTGGCTGGACCTTGCTTGAGTCAGAGGAAGGGTGGGGAGCAGCAGTGTCTGCCCTGCTGGTGTGTGCTCTGAGGGCTCTGGGGCATCCTGAGGAAGGAGGGGATTCTCTTCCCTGCTTGTGGGGGCCGAGGTGACTGAACAAGGAGCTACAAGGTGCAGGCATTGGGCCAGTCCCCTGTAATGGGAAGGTCAAATGGCCAAGGAGGCAGGAACAACATGTCACAGCACATGGAGGGCAGACTGGACTGCAGTCTAGTAGACTTGAGATGCCTGAGGGATTGGTGAGTTTTGAAAGACAGGGGACTGGGGGACACCAGTCTTTGTGATGTCCACTATAGAGCAAATTATACTCATTGAAGTTGTTTCCATTTTTTCTATCCTTTTCTAACAGACTGGACTGCAGGGCCTTTCCAGGGAAGGGATCCAGAGTGTCTGGAGGAATGGGCAGAGAGGGATCATCACTGGTGTGCGTGGCCAAGAGACATGTCCTAGAACAGAGGGAAGCTTGCCTGGAGTTCTGGGAGGCGTCCTTATCCATGTCTACTGCTACTGAGGCAGACACACCAGTGACCTGTGCAGAACCCTGTCTCCTCTTCTTAGGAACAGACTTCTGGATCCGCTGAAGAGCTGCTTTTCCCTACACTTGCAAGAGTCCTGGTCAGTAAGATGTGAGCCAACTGCAGGGCAGGTGTGTTCTCTGGGTCCCATTGGAAGAGGGAGACCACATGGTAATTTGAATAGGGGAAGTTGAATATTAAGGTTTTTGAGCTCTAATGGGATTGAAGTCATAGGGACTGGCTTGTAAGAAGTGAAGGGACCTCTGAAGGACACAGGAGGCACAGACATAAGGAGCAGGCACCACTCTTAGGGTCAAGATACCCCCTTGCCCCCATTCTTTTAGGACTGAGATCCAGACCTGGCTGGGAGGGCACAGCTGTGGTTCACTGGGCGGTTGCTGTGGTGTGTACTGGTGGAAACGACTAGAAATCTGTCTTCTGGAACTTGCCGGAAAACTGCTCTCCATGGTATCTGGGAAAGCTATTCACAGGAGGTGTCTCGCTAGGGGTGCCCAGCTACAAACTCAGTAACAGTGGGAATACCCGGGACAGTTGCTGGCTTCCTGGTGCTGCCAGCTGCTGTGTGCTGCAGAGCCGGGTCCTGGAATAGGGGCTTGTGCCATTGGAGGCGGCTGAGGGGCACTTGAGACAGGAAGCGGGGCGGATGCCTGTAAAACCCATTTAAAGGGATTAGATTTGCCTAACGTGTCCTTTTGCACTTTGAGCTTCTCTTTTTTCCCACCTGAAACATGGTCACAATATCTGGGGCACAGCATCCTCATTGTGAGCCTGAAGAAGAAGGCTATGTTCTCAGGATGGTAGAGAGAAAAGCTAGGAGACCAGGAACCTAATGTCCTACTGGGGCTGCCCTATTAGCGCTGGTCTGCCTTTCTTCAGACTTCTCATTACAAGAAAGAAAAACAAATCCCTGTCTTAACTGAGACTTTTTATTTGGTTTTTTTTTTTTTTTTTTTTAGTTCCCTGCAGTTGAATTTAATTCCTAACTGACATAATTATGTTTAATGCAAAGGCTCAGCTGGGTATGACTGTCAGGAGATCACTTCAGGCAATGAATAGAAATCATGTGAAATAACTTTATAATTTACACACATTGATTTTCTTAGATGACAGTTAAGTAGTAATTATAAAATATGCTTGAGGCCAGGAGTTTGAGACCAACCTGGGCAACATAGTGGGACCCCCTCTCTAAAAAAAAAAAACCAGCCTAGTGTGGCGCCTGTAACCCCAACTGCTCGGGGGCAGAGGTGGGAGGATTGCTTGTGCCTAGGAGTTTGAGGCTGCAGTGAGATAGTGCCACTACGCTCCAGCCCAGGCCACAGAGCAAGGCCCTGACTCTAAAAAAAAAAAAAAACCACAAAAAAAACAGAACAATAAGTGTTTCTGAGCATTTATTTACCCAACTAAAAAAAAAACTTTCAGTTGAAGCCTAACACACATACAAAAATGCACAAATCATGTGTTGTATAGCTCAAAGAATTTTCACAAGGTAGACACAAACATATAAATACCCAGATTGAGAAACAACATCACTCACACCCTGGGAAGCCCCCCTCATTCTCTCATTCAGTCACCACACCCACAAAGGAAACTGCTCTCCTGGCTTTGAATGACATGGCTTGGTTCTACCTGTTTCTCGGCATCACATACATGACATCAGATAGCATGTGGCCTTTTGTGTCTGGCTTCTTCTCAACATTATGTTTGTGAATTCATTTGTGTTGTTGCCTTGGGGAAACACAGGCCGAGCTCAGATCCCGGGGAACAGCGGGAGGGAAATGGTGTATGTGAGAAGAGCGGGCGCTGCCTGTCACGTTGCAAACTGGGAAGGAGCCTAGCTGGAAGGTGCTCTGGGTGCAGGTGTCCCTGCCTGGCCAGGCGGAATAGCTGCTAGCCTGTTCCACCCATCAGGAAGCCCATCTGCAACTCCAGGACTCAGAGCCAAGGTCCTGGGGCCAGAAAGACAGCTGGGATTCTCTAGACAATAGCCATGATTTGAGCTCACAAATCTCTTGGCTCATTGTAATAGTCTTTCCCCTGTATCCGCCTACACACCATTAAGCCTTTAAATGATCATGATAGGTAGGTCTGTCTTCTTTTCAAAAGTCTGCATGAATCAAAAGTCTCTACAGCTGGGAAAGCTTGCATGCAGTCTTTCCTAAGTCTGTCTTGTTGTGATACATTTGTTGTACAACTCTCTCATCCAAACCTGGCACCGAGTCCTCTAGAATCCACACCCTAAGTAGAAGAATGTGAGGTTGAACCTGCTGCTATCATCTTGATACACCATAGAAGAGCCTGCTGGAGACCAAAGCCATCCCAGGGGAAGTAGGGATGAAAGGAAAAGAGAAATTGAGCCCTCAAGGCTTCATTGGAGCCCCTGAAGCCAAATGCAGCCTGAAATTGGAGCTGCTCATGGATGCTTCAGTTGTATGAGCTACGCATTCTCCTTTTTTGCTGTGTCTAATTTAACTGGGTTTTTGTGACTTACACTTGAAAAACTAGTCCTGGCTGGTATCTGAGCCTAAGAGACGAAGCGAGCAGGAGAAACAGCAAAGGCCTGGACTTCAAGGAGTCCCAACTCCGGTCCTGACTATCTGACTGTTTGGCCTTTTGCAGTTCATCATTTCTAGGTCTCATGTGCAAAATGGAGAGATCATCCAGGCCACCCATTCCATGGCTGAAAGTCTATAAATTTTATCACCATGTTCAACATTTTATAGGAGTTTCCTTGATTGAAAGCATCTAGAATGAAAGGCTTGTAAATGTCTTTGGATATTACAGTATCTGTGTCTATCCACCATCCTTGGCAACTCACTTTTACTTTGGGAACCTGCTATTCCTCCATTTCACATTCTCCCAGTGCTAGTCAGAAGCTTCCTTCCTGGGCCTTACTCCAAAGGGAATGGTGATGTGCCTAAGCGAGGCTGATCAGGCTCTCCTGCAAAACTGAAGTCTTGATTAAAGACTTGAGAAGATAGAAAGTGGAGCCAAGATGTCCCCAGTCGTGAGGCCTGAGGAGATTGTCCACGATTGTTGATACATTCCTGCTCTTAAGGTTCTTGGGGCTAGACATGGTCTGTAATCCCAGTGACCTGGTAGGCTGAGATGGGAGGATCGCTTGAGCCCAGGAGTCAGAGGCTGCAGTGTGCCATGATAGCACCACTGTATTTGAGCCTGGGTGATAGAGGGAGACCCTGTAAAGGTTCTTGGGCCACGGTGGCCCAGGCTGTTTGTACAGCTCTTTCTTCCACCGGCGGCCTGTTTTGGCTCAAGATGGCCAGGGCTTGTTTTTGTGCTTTACACCGTCAAACCCTGTAGATGCATTCCAGCAGGTCTAGGATAGGCACTGTCACTTTACATGAATGGCATGTTTTGCAAAAATAAAAATGTGGATAATTTTAGGCTAATCCTGACAAGGGGTAACCAGAATTCTATTTCCCAGCAGTAATGACAGCCCTGTGTGGTAATTGCACAAACACAGCTCATCTCTGCTCACTAGCCTTGCGATGTGTGGTCCTCAGTGACCTCTTGATTTGAGGGAATTTGCATTATTTCATATTTTGTGTGTATAATTTGACCTAATTGTTTCATGTAATATTTCAAATGTACACATAAAATGCACCATTGGTATAAAGCCTATAGTAAATGCTCAGCAAATGTTGCTGAATGAAACAACAAAATCCATGAATCAGGGCAGGGGACAGCAAGCTACAGCCAGATCTGACCAGCTACTTGGTTTGCAAAGAAAGTTTTATTGTGATACAGCCAGGGCCATCTGTGTACATGTTGTTTACGCCGGCTTTTGTGCTACAACAGCAGAGTTCAGTAGGAGCAACAGAGACCACATGGCCTGCAGAGTCTACATTATTTACTGTCTGGCCCTTTGCAGGAAATACTTGCCAACCCCTGATTGAGGAAATCAAGTCAGCTTGGCAAATTGATGTTCTTTCCCAGGTAGATAAGACATCGTAAGTTCTGTCCTCTGTACCTAAAAAGATGTGTCCAACTCAGTACGAACCAGCTCTTCGAGTCATAGTCCTGATAGTGGGTAGCAGTGTTTTATGTGTTTTCTGTATGTCATGTAATATTTTGTAATAAAAAAAACACAGATGTGAGAGACATTAGAGATACTACATGTGGTAAGAGTGAGGTTACTGCAGAGATGCCTTGTGGTAGATTGTATTATTTGTTCAAAACATTTGCAGCCACTCCATAGCAGCCCTTCCTGTTGGCCTGACTTAAAAGTCATTCCTGCCAGAGGAATCTATTACACATGAAGCTGCCATCAGTCTCAGCCATGAGGCTTACTTTGGTCAAGAAAGATGAGTGGAAGTGGCTTGTGGCACTCCTGAACAGAAATTTCAAGAGCAATAGCATGGATCTGCCACTTCTCTTTTCCCTCTGCCCCCAAACATGTCAATGACAATGGTTCCTGCAGCCTGGATCAGGAGGACTCGGAGCAGAGTGACAGCTGACACATGACATGAGTGAGAAACAGACCATTGTGGTATAAGCCACTAAGACCTTAGGGTTGTTTGTTCTGCAGCATAACCTGGTGAAACCTGACTAATACATGTAGGAAATGTTTTTACATAATAACTACCTGTTAAAGCAAATAGAAGCCTCCTCTGGACCAGTACCAATTTCCACAGACAAGGAGGCAAAGAGACGACAGATAACAAACACCGAGCCTCTAGTTCCTTTTTAAAAATGAACTTTGGAATCAACTAGAAAAATTGAAGTAGGGTACACTCTGATTGGTTCCCATATCAGAAATCAACTTTCTGGGCCAGGTACAGTGGCTCACACCTATAATCCCAGCACTTTTTGAGAGGCCAAGGCAGGAGGATTGCTTGAGACAAGGAGGTTGAGGCTGTAGTGAGCTGTGGTCATGAAATTGCAATCCAGTCTGGGTGACAGAGTGAGACTCTGACTCAAAAAAAATAATCAACTTTCGGAATGAGAGTATCAGATAAATTTAAGCCCTGTAACCATTTTTTTATGAGAATAAATCATTTTTTAAAATAGATGTTTTTGTAAAAGACAGACTATAAGGAGGAGATAAGAATCATAATGAAAGAGCTAATAAGGTTTTATTCAAAGGAAAAGGAATCATAAAAGTACCTCCCGGATACTAGAAATACTGCCGCTTGCCAGGTGTGGTGACTCACACCTGTAATCCCAGCACTTTGGGAGGCAGAGGCAAGAAGATTGCCTGAGCCCAGGGGTTCAAGACCAGCCTGGGCAACATGGCAAGGCCTCGTCTCCCAATCAAAAAATTAGCTGAGCATGGTGGTGTGTGCCTGTGGTGCCAGCTACTTGGAAGGCTGAGGCGGAAGGATCGCCTGAGCCCAGCAGTTCGAGGCTGTGGAGGCCGTGAACGTGCCACTGCACTTCAGTCTGGGTGACAGAGTGAGACTCCTACTGAAAGAAAAGAGAGAAAGAAAGAAAGAGAGAGAGAGAGAGAAAGATTGGTGTTTACAACAGGAGACAGAATAAAAAGAACCAGGTTGAAAGGAGAAAGAGGAAGGTAAGACATTAAAAGGAAAGCAGAGAACATTTGAGAACACTGGGCTTATGTACAAATTGACAGGCCCCCGATGTGCTCAGGAAAAGGAGAGTATTAGTAGACCAATGGAGGCTGGCAGCTGCTTAGCCTGAGGCCATGCAGAGCTGCATGTGTGGGACCCAGGTGGGCGCGTCGCTCTGCCTTATGACTCAGGATTGGAGCCGCCGTATTCTCTCTCGACCACATCTTGGCTTGCATGCCTCGTCTGTCTGCATCGGCAGGCACATGGGCCTTCTGCTGAACTCATCTCAGAATGACCTCTGAGGTGCCCCAGCTATCCACAAAGTTAATGGCTTTTATTTTGAATCAGACAATTCAATGCACAGTCTCTCAGTTTGGTGAGGATTCAGCTGTCAGCTTTCACAGAACATGGCAACAGACAGGAGCAATTGACCTAGATGGGTCTGAGGGAAAGATGGCAGAGCGAGAGCCCCCACGGTCCTTCCCAGGACTTATCGGGTGAACAGCAGCAGTAGCAGCGACAAAATGACAGAGCAAATTACAGAAAAGCATGCCATCTATAAAAAATTTGGAGGGCAACCCCTTCAGGCCCCCTCCCACTGTGGGAGCTTCTCTGTTCTCTCAATAAATCCTGCTTTCAAAAAAAAAAAAGAATTTGGGAGGTTTGAGCAAATTGGCAAATGTCTTTCTAGACACAGAGATATTTGCAAACAAATTAAGGAAGATCTCCACAGCCCCGACACAGGTTCCTCAAAATCAAGTGACAGGATTCTGAAGGGTCTCGCCAACATCTCTGCTTGGAGACATGAGGACTCGGGGCAGAGGTGGACTTAGGAGAATTAGGGAAGTCCACTCCCTCGGCCTGTCTTCTAGTCCCAGCATGGTGGGAGCCTGGACTGTCAGAAGGACCCAGTGACCTTGCCACCATTATTTTCTCTGAGCTAGGCTGCTAACAACCTGAGGGCAAGGTGGGGAGAAGCGAAATGGGAACTACACTCTGACATCATGCCACCTGTGCACAGGCCAGCTGAGCAGAGCCACATTTGAGCCACATTGGATGAAGGGTAGCCCAAGGCTTTAGCATGAGCCGCAGTCACAAGGTGTACAGAGGATCAGAATTAAATAAGTCCTCAGACTGACTAAGAGATGCTACTGCATTGTGCGTCCAGCAAACAGAACATGCCTTCTGTTGAGACACCCATGAAAGCATTTCTAAAAGTTGACCACGGCTGTAAAGAAAATATCAGTAGCTTTCCCCATGACAGAAATAGTAGAGGTCTCTTTGACCACCAAGCAATAAAACTAGAAATAAAAACAGAAGTGGAATGAGACAAAGACCCAACCCCATGGAAAATTTAAGACTCCCTCTTCAACTCCATATGAAAAAAACAGAAAGTCAAAATTGCCAGTTCGCACCAGATTGAGAACAAAATAAAAACAGTATGTGTTGAAAGTGATGAGATTCAGCTAAAATCATATTGAAAGAAAAATTTAATCATAAACACATATGTATTTTTTCAAACTGACCATTTTATTAACACGGTAGTTGTCTTTGTAACATGCATACACACTCTCACACTCAGAATGATCTGCCTGGGCAAAAAACACTCAATCTGCCTAAGGGGAACATGGAAAATAAAGAAGTCCCGTAGGTTTTCATTATCGTAGGCAATTATGGCCACATCACTCACAAAGCTATTGTCAAATCCATCCCAGAAGCAGAATTTGGAAGGGGGAACAATATTGGGAAAAATTCAACAGTTAAACACTTAAATTTCTGAAAAAGAAAAAGAATAACGAAGATAAATGGATCAAGCATTCAACCCAGGAAGATAGAAAATGAGCAATAAAATAAATCTAAGAACAGAAAAACAGAATGAAGACATGGAGAAATTAATGAATCAGAAAACAAAACAAAGGCAGAATTGATAAATTGAAGAACTGATTCATTGTGGAGAAACCCACACGGTGGAATAGATTAGGCCACTAAGTAGCCTAATCAAGGGAAAACACACAGACAGAGAAGGCCCAATTAGGAATGAGAACAGAAAAATAAGCATGATAAGAGGACATTTGAATATGTATTTCTTAATTACATAAATAATGCATGGATACATGTGCATTAGAAGCAAGAGTCAAATAATAAAAAATAGAGCAAAAAGTTCAGTTCTCTGTATTAGTTTACCAGAACTGCTGTAACAAAATACCAAGGACCGGGTGGCTTAAACAGCGCTCTGGAGCCTGGGAGTCTGATCAAGGTCTTGCCATGTTGGTTTTCCTAAGGCCTCTCTCCTTGGCTTGCAGGTGACCACCCTCTTGCTGCCTCTTACAAGGTCGTACCTCTGTGCACAAGTCTCTCTCCTTATAAAGACATCAGTCACAATGGACTAGGTCCTACCCAATGGTCTCAACTTAATTACCTCTTTAAAGGCTGTATCTCCAAATGTGGTCATATTTGGAGGTACTGGGATCTAAGGCTTTGACATATGATTGTGGGAACACAATTCAGCTCATAACACACTTTTCTTCCTGTTTTCCCTCAAGTACCAACCTCTCCCCAGAAGGGACATTATTAACCAGGACTGCCTGTGACCTTGATGGAGCCCAGGGCAAGAATTAAACTGAGGCTGGGTAGGTTTAACATCATTCCTATGTTGTTGTTGTAAACTCAGTAACAAACAGTTGAATAAAAATGATCTATCCTCCTATCTGAACAAATATACCTTCATAGTGACCTGAAAAAACAGATCTGGACCTGGAATTTCTGGCCTCTCCAGGGCTCCTTGCCAGAATGTGGCAGTGAGGCTTCCCTCCCTTTCCCACTCCTGGCCCTGTCTATACCACAAAGGCCTTGTGCACACCTGTGTGGAGACTCCAACCTGCAGATCCAAGTTCCTCCACACCTTCCTCAAATAGCCACCTGTGCCACTGGCTCCACCATCAAAAGGATATACTGGGGTGAGGCCCTCTCAGGCCTGAAAGGAAATTCAGGGTCCTAGGAGCATGAAGCCTGGTCCAGAAGACAGAGACAGGCTTTAGGCAGGCACGTCCCTTTGGTATATCCCCTGTGGGGTGTGGTGCATCTGGAGGGGGCTGGAGCAGCCACCTCCAAAAGGGAAAGCCCTGGCAAGGATCCTCTGGCTCAGGTCTAAGGATGATACTGCCATCAAGTAGTTCTTTTTTTTTTTGCCCTAGGGTGCACGGTGAGGCACCTTTGGAAACACCCTAGTTTAATGTGATGAAGTTGAAACAGATGAAAGGAACCAGACAAATCTAAGCACATGGGAGGTGTTAGTAGGTGAAAATCATGTCCTTGGTGTAACCCAGCTTCTTCAAGTTAGGGTGAGCGGCTCTCTGGATCAGGGGTGGTGGGCCACACACCAGGATGAGTAAAGCCTGCCCACATCAAGTAGTTCTTAGGGGGTGTCCGCTCAGACCCCTTTACCTCAAGTGTACATGTACAAATGAGACATTCTAACTTCAGAACAAGATTTTATTTGAAAAAATAGATGATTTCTCTGGAACTTGCTTCCCTCCCATTATGTCTTATAGATCTTTCCATGTCAGCATATCTATATATAATGTAAATGTCCACAAATACATGATATGATATTATATATAATGCGATATATTATATATAAAATGTATTAAAGCATATGGATTCCATATATATGCTTTATATCTATTACTATATATGCTTTAAACTCTTTAACTATTACATGGTATTATACAGTACAAAAGGGAGAAGAATAATTATAAAAGCATATTTAACACAATTCATCATTAATCCACTTGAAAAGTAAGCAGATTTTAAATGAAATGAAACTAAGCTTAAAGAGGCAATTTATCGGCCGGGCTTGGTGGCTCAGCCTGTAATCTCAGAACTTTGGGAGGCTGAGGTGAGTGGATTGCCCGCGGGTTCAAGACCTGCCTGGGCAACTTGGTGAGACCTCATCTCTACAATAAAATCAAAAAAATCAGTCGGGCGTGGTAGCGCGCGCCTGTAATTCCGGCTACTCAGAAGGCTGAGGCGGAAGGATCGCCGGAGCCCAGCAGGTCGAGGCTGCGGGAGCGGCCACTGCACTCCAGTCTGGGCAACAGAGTGAGACTCCAACTCAAAAAAAAAAAAAAAAAATGTTTCAGCAGAACTTTTGTGAATATACACAAACTGATTCCAAAGTGTATTCATAAGGGCAAAGGAGCTAGAATAGTTAAAACCATTTTGAAAATGAAGTTGGAGAAATCACACTACCTGATTTTAAGGTACTGTGTAAGAGGTACAGTAATCAAGACAGTGATGTTGGTGTAGGGAAGGACACATAAATCAAGGGAACAGAATAGAGAGATGCACACAAGTGTGGCCAACTCATTCTTGACAAAGGTACAAAAGCAACTCAGTGGAGAATGGTTAGTCTTTTCAACAAGTAGGTTGGGAACAATTGGACATACAGGCCAAAAAATGAAACCTGACCCAAACTGTACACTGTACACAAAAATTAACTCAAAATGAATGATATATCTAAATATAAAATGCAAAACAATCAACTTTTAGAAGAAAACGCAGGAAAAAAGTCCTCATGACCTTGGGCTTATTGACTATTTCTTAGACATTATACCAAAAGCACAAGCCATAAGAGAAAAATAATTCATAAATTTAACTTCATCAAAGTTAAAAACTCTGTGAAGGATCTTGTTAAGAGAATTGAAAAGACAAGCTACAAAGTGGGAGAAAATATTTGCAAATTCACATACCTGACAAAAGACTTGTATCCTGTGTATATGTATAAACTCAACATTAAGATATTAAATAATTCAGTTAGAAAATATGTAGAAGACTGGATTAGATACTTTATAAAAGAAAACATATATAGGATAGCAAATAAGCACATGAAAGATGCTCAACATCATTCGCTGTTAGGAAAATGCAAGTGAAAACCGAAATGTGGTACCATTTCACTCCTATTAGGATAGCTAAAATTAAAAACAAAACACAACTGTAACAGCAAGTGCTGGCAAGTATGCCTTTTTTATATATCCCTGAGTCTTAAAACTATAGTAAGTTTTCACGTATTTAATAAATAATAAACATCAAAACCAACCAGGATAGGTGAGAAAACTCAAAATGGCATACAAACCATAACAAATGAAACTGCGTTCCAAATAAATGAGGTGACCCCACTGAAGGGTGAGAAATAAAAAACTAACCTAAGCAACTTTGGAAAACACTATTTTCACTGGATGCTGTAAGGCTACAGACAATAAGAATTGCACGCAAATATTGTGCTCTTCAGTGTATATATATGTGTATTAGGATTGAACATAAGGGATATATATTATGGATAGTAAAATCCAGGTTTCTCATTATCAGAAAAAAATTAGAAATAAGGAATACTGAAAGGACTTAAACAAAGCACGTGTGTGGTGCTAGATTAGAATCAGAAATATCAGTATAAGCTGATGTTTTTAATATGTGTACAACTGGATAAATATAGAAATAAATATGGCTGTGTGTGTGCTCATCAGTTTTCCCATGTGAATTTCCTAGTCTGTCCTCGCAGATGACCTAGAGACAATGACAGCCCAGTAGCAGTGAGCACATCTAGAAATCAGGCACCCAGATCTTGGTCTCAAAAGGCCATTTTCCAATAAAAGGAACTAGAGATCCTTGGAGACTCCAGGGCTTAGGCAGGGAAAATCAAGGTGAGCCTGGCATGAATTATGGTGATATAGACTGAGGAAGTGCTCAGAAATGATGGGGCCACAGCCCAAGGACACAGGAGCTGTTCTGAAGTCATTCTGAATGGCTAAAACGGGTCTATTTGAGCAACAAAATAAATAAGATTGATTATGCCACTGTCCTATTTTTCCCATAACCATGATCATGTCTTAACCTACTGTCTAATTACCATTTGTTCTTGTTTATTTCCTGTCTTCCCCCTCACTAGAATGTAAAGTTCACAAATGTGGGAATTTTGGGGTCTGTTTCCTTTACTGATATATCCTGAGCACCATAATTAGGACCCGGCACGTAGCACAGGCTCAATCAATATTTGTGAAATGAGTGAATTTTCTCTCCCCATCCCCCAGTGGCACACAGAGTGAGGAAACTGAATGTTCTAATGGAAACACAAACGAGTTTATCCAGACTGTTGGACACCAAACATCAGCAGCCACTGCTATCTAATTCTGCTTCAGCACAGCTGAGACTCATGCAGGCAGACAGGCACAGTCCCCAGGGAGCTGAGCAGTCTGGAACGTTCCCCAAGAAAAGCGCTTGGCAACCTGGGAGCCCACCTTCAGGGAACACTTCCAAAGGTTTTCCTCTCAAAAGGATGCTTGGAGCAGCTGCGGTTGTTTGGAAACTTGGTGAGAAGCTGATGTGTGTGTGGCTAACTGGCATCTTCACCTCAGCTGAAACCCTCCCACGCCTGGGAAGTTGACATGAGGTGCCCATTTGGGGATAAGGCAAGGGGAGTGTGGAGAAGGCAAGTGTATCTGTTTTCTAGGCTGCTGTAAACTATATCACAAACTGGGTTACTTAAAGCAACAGAAATGTATTATTTTCTGGCTCTGGCTAGAAGTTGGAAATCAGGGTGTCCACACTCCCTCTGATCCCCTGGGTCGAATCCTTCCTTGCCTCGTCTTACTTCCGGTAGCCTCTGGCATCCCTTGGCCCGCAGGGGCATTAGTCAAGTCTCTACCTCTGTCATTGTGTGGCTATCTTCACATTGTCTCCCCTTATCGATATGTGTCTGGTCCAAATCTCCCTTTTTTATAAGGACACCAGTCTGATTGGATTAAGGCCCACCCTAATGACTTCACTTCAACGTGTTACTTCTAGCAAGATCCTGTTTCCAAATAAGGTCACCTTCTGCGGTCCAAAGTTAGGACTTAAGCATGTCTTTTTTTGGGAGACACAGTTGAATTCCTAACAGTATGTAACTACAAGTAATGAAGTGTTAGACTAAAAGGGACTTTTTCCATTGAAACCACCTCACACCTTGCTCTCTGCATGACCTCAGCTATGCCAGGCTCTCCTGAAATGGGAAGTTATCAAGGAAACTCACCCAAACATTAACTACAGTGCAGGTCTCCTCAATCCTCCAGGCCTCCCCTCCCTGTGGCCTGTGACACTTTTCAAAATGTAGGCCCTCCTGCTTCCTGCTGCCCTGGACTCTGCTCTCCTGACTTAACACTTCATGGCTCACCTGCCTCCCTAGTTCCTTCCGAAGGCCCAGCAGACAGCTTAGATCTTCAGAAAGAGTGAGAATAGGGTGAGACATCCTTTGTGGGGCTCTGTAATCTGAATAAGAGAGAGAAGACAGTGAAATGCAGGCACTACTGAGCATGTGCACACAGCAGAGGCAAGGACATGGAGATAATTAACAGCTGACTATAAACTGGAATAGCTGTGTGATGAGGGCCTAGGGCAGCCCATAACTGGGAAAAGATTGGAGCATTAGGTTAAGTGACAAGAGACTTCAAATCAAATCACCAGATACATATTAAGTGCCCGGCTCAGTACCGAAATGAGCCGTGGGTGATACAAAGGCATATAATATCTGTTTCCTGCCCTCGAGGCAATTATAATCTACTTAGGGAGGTTAGACATAAAACTCAGAAGTTAGATAACAAAATATTTAAATAGCAATTCACAATACCATACGACCAGTTGCCAAATGAGCTGTAGAGCTGAATTCTGAACAAAGAGAGATTATGTGGTTATTTATGGTATCAATAGATATGTATTTTCTTGCCGGGAAAGGCAGAGTTAACAGAACAGAGCAACCTAGAAGGCTCTGGGACGGGAAGCAGGGGAGAAACCTGATGTCCAAGGAATATGTTGGTAATAATAACAGCTTCTGTGTATTCAGCATTTACTCCAGACTCAGCCATTGACATACTTTAATATACTTACATACGGTTAAGTCATTCAAAAGTCTGATTTGAAGGTTCCTCTACCTTCTGTAGCAAATAAAACAACACTAGCTGCTGTAATAGATAGATCCCCAAATCTCAGTGGCTGTGACAGAAGTTTGACGTTGGGGTAGGAAGAGCTCAGCTCCATACAGTCACTCAAGATTCAGGGACCCAGGCTGACAGGGATTGAGATAGAAAGAGAGAGAGAGGAAGGGAGAGAGAGAGACAGACAGACAGACAGACAGACAGAGGGAGAGATGTGGTGTTTATCACCCTCACCTTCAAGTGACCCTTGTCTCTTCACTTCTGCTCACATCCCGTGTGCCATAACTCACACGGCCACACCTAACTGCAAGGTAGGCTGGGAAATGTAGTTCAACCATGTCCCCAGGAAGGAAATGGTTCGGTGAGAGGCTCTCTAGTCAGACTCCTTGCACACGTGCTTCTTTTTCAGATGAGGAAACTTGGGCTCAGAAAGATCCACGAAGATCACACAGTGAGTAAAGGGAAGTGACATATGTAATGTGGATGGAGCAAAAAATAAGTGTGTGAATATAGTATTTAAAAGTATAAACATACTTGTAGAGACACAAAAAATAATACATTACATAAGCATCTTGAGAAAGGGAAGGTGAGTGGGACAAGATAAGTCCTCACAAAGTCAGCAAATTTTCAGAAAAGAAAAAGGTAAATGAAAAAACTACAATGGAGGAACATTATTTGAGATTTTCCATCAATATAACTAAACATAACTATCCATCAGCATAACTAAAACCAGAAACATTTAAGGAATTAAAAATGGTTCCCTCAGATCATTGCTTCTTATTAAAAATGAGCCCTTTTGTATATTTGATTTTTTTTTTTTTTTTTTGAGTCGGAGTCTTACTCTGTTGCCTAGGCTGGAGAGCAGTGGTACTCTCAGGGCCACCACAGCCTTGACCTGCTGAGCTCACGTGATCCTTCCACCTCAGCCTTCCAAGTAGCTAGAACCACAGGCATGCACCACTACACCTGGCTAATTTTTTTTATTTATTATAGAGACAAGGTCTCACCAAGTTGTCCAGGCTGGTCTCGAACTTCTGGTCTCAGGCCATCTTCTTGTCTCCACCTCCAAAAGTGCTGGGATTATAGGCATGAGCCATCGCACCTGGCGAGACCCCTTCTTTATGAAAAAAAAAAAAATGTTTTAAATTACCTGGGTGTAGTGGTATGGACCTGCAGCCCTAGCTACTAGCTACTAGCTGAGGCAGAAGGATTGTTTGAGCCCAGTAGTTCGAGGTTGCAATGAGCTATGATTGTACAACTGCACTCCAGTCTGGGTAACAGAGCGAGTGTCTCTCAAAAAAAAAAACGAAAGAAAAGAAAACCAAAACATTAACTTACTATCTTCAAGTTCTTGAGGTCAAGATGGCTGCATTCCTCTGGAAGCCCTAGGGGAGCACCTGTTTTCTTGCTTTGTGCAGCTTCTAGACACCACTTAGTGCTTTGGCTTGTGGCCACGTCCCCATCTTCAAAGGCAGCAGCAGGGCATCCTCTCCTCTCTGGCCTTTGTTTGTGGCCTTCCATCTTTCTTGGCTCTGATCCTCCTGCTTTTTTCTCAGAAAGACCCATGTGATTATACTGGGACCAGCCAAATAATCCAGGATAATCTTCCACTCTCAAAATCCTGGGCTCGGGCCATCTTCTTGTCTCCACCTCCAAAAGTGCTGGGGTTATAGGCATGAGCCATCGCACCCGGCGAGACCCCTTCTTTATGGAAAAAAAAATGTTTTTAATTACCTGGGTGTGGTGGCATGGACCTGCAGCCCTAGCTACTAGCTACTATACAGATGTATATCAAAGAAACTCAAATACATAACATAACAGATTATACAAGGTGTACGTCTTGATATATCTGGATGAATACATGTGAAAATGGCATTTTGTTTATTGTGAGCCTAACTAATCAAATATACTTGTGGGGGGCCAGCCCCCACGTGGAGACTTAGGGTGTCCCTGGAAAGGTGTGGTGGCGTCGGCGATTATTCCTGGGGAACAAAGGGATTAGACTCCTGTCTAGTGCAGGAGCCGATTCTGCAGGAGAGATAGACATAGAGAGAGAGAGAAAGAGAGAGAAAG
>CAUYQG010157817.1:0-10104 GCA_963574415.1 Tarsius wallacei | reverse complement strand
CACCCAGACTGGAGTGCAGTGGCCACTCCCGGCCACCACAGCCTCGACCTGCCGGGCTCCGGCGATCCTTCTGCCTCAGCCTTCCAAGTAGCTGGAACTACAGGCGCGCGCTACCATGCCCGGCTAATTTTTTGATTTATTGTAGAGATGAGGTCTGGCTTGCCCAGGCGGGTCTCGAATCCATGGGCTCAGGCAATCCACTCACCTCAGCCTCCCAAAGGCGCGGGATTACAGGCTGAGCCACCGAGCCCGGTGGCTTTCTCCTTTTATACCTGTCCTAGTAGAAAGAAAATCTTACCTAGAAACTCCAGGCTTCTTCATACATCTCTGGACAAAACGGTTCACATGCCCGCCTCACAGACCCATTGCTTTGAAAAGGAAACAAACAGAATCACTATAACTAGCTTAGTCTAATCATAGTCATCCCTGCGGCTGGGTTCATTGCCTCTTGTGATAGTCAGACTAACACCAAAGAGAGTGAAGCCTCTGAATAGGTTATGTATTGTGACGTGATTAAATTAAAGATCTTGAGATACATACAGATATTATCTAGGGGATTATTCAGGTGATTAGAATGTAATCACAAGAATTCTTATAATAGGGAGACAAGAAAGCTGAAATAAGGCAAGTAAACATGAAAAGAAAGTAGAGATTGGAGTGATATGGGGCTACAGACCAAGGAATGAGAGCAGCATCTAGAAATTGGAAAAGGCAAAGAAATGGATTCTGTCTTACAGCCTGGAGAAATGCAGCCCTGATGACCCATGTTCAGTTCCAACTTCTAGAACCATGAGTTAATATATTTGTGTTGTTTTAAACCTCTGTTTGTGGTAATTTGTTATAGCAACAGGAAACTAACATATCGCCCAAACCAAATTGGGATTCTGTTATCAAGAATGAAGAGGAAATATCTGTGTGTGGGAAACTAAGAATGTCTCCCAGACTCCAGAACAAGAGTCAGGGTCACTGTCTCCCTCTTATAAGACTGAAAAATACAGTCTACAGTCTGGTGAGTATTAGACAAAGAAAAACCCAGTAAGTAGGTGCAGCTTAGGGGTTGATGAGCCTAGATTTGTTTGAATGACAGTATTGCTGGGCCTTATTCACCTGGCCTGAGTGCAATATGACTGAGTTGAAGTTGGGATCTAAAATCAAGTTGCCTGTAGAGAATCATATAGAACAAAAAAGCTGCAAGCTAGGACTGAAGAGGATAACTAAACCTCTGTATGAAGCAGCCTAAAAAATAGGCCTTAGGCCTGGGCATGGTGACTCACACCTGTAACCCCAACAGTTTGGAAAGCCAAGGGAGGAGGATTGGTGGAGTCCAAGAGTTCGAGATCAGCCTGGGCTACATAGTGAGACTTCATTTCTACAAAAATAAAAAATTAGCTGGGCATGGTGGCACATGCCTGTAGTCCCAGCTACTTGGGAGGTTGAGGCAGAAGGATCTCTTGAGCCTAGGAGTTTGAGGCTGCAGTGTGTTACTGCACTCCAGTCTGGGCAACAGGGTGAGACCCCAACTCAAAAATAAAATAGACTAAAATAGGCCTTAGAATCCTTGAGATTTGGAAAATATAAAACAAGGGTTTTGGATAATTAATGAGAATTTCATTTAGCCAAAACTCAAGTAGGTCAGGGAACTCCCTCAATAATGTGTACCTTTTAAGATTCAAAATGGCTGCTGGTGGTCCAGCACCTCATCTGTTTACAGGAAAGTTGCATGAAGGAAGGGAAGAAGAAGGGCACACTTTTTATTTTAAGGCAGCATCCCAGAAGTTCCAGGTATCACTCTCATTTGCTCTTCATTGACCAGAACTTATTCACATGGCTAGACATAGCTGCAAAGGAGGCTGGAGAATGCTATCTTTTACCTGAATGGCTAGATACCCAATTAAAATGAGAATTCTTAAGGAAAAATGGGAAACGCTGTCATTGAGACTAAGTGTAGCACTCTATAATTGTGGGGGTTCACTTTTCTTGACTGCCTGAACAGTTAAGAAAGAAATCAATTTTATTTCCACAAATAATCTATGAAGATGCTCTCTATTTCCAAAGAAATCTGTCAATACCTTCAATTAAATATGCCACGTGGAACACAGATGTATACCTACTCTTTCCTAAAATTCTACTACAATGACATTGAATACATTTAAAAAGCAAGTAAAAGCAAGGTATCGTACTAAAATCAGATGGATTAAGTGAAAGACTGCATACTGAATTGTGAGTTTATCCTGTCCTTCTCCTCCTCTTGACTCAAAACCCTTGGCTGCGATTAATCATCTCTGTCTCCCTCCTCCCCATAGCCCCACCCCCTCCATACAGAGACTCGAAGTCTTTCTGGAGAAAAGACTGACCTGTGAAAATATATTAACCTAAGAATAATTTAGCCCAGGTTAAAATGAAAGGAAATCAGTAGGTTACAAGGCATACACATATGCAATACAAAACATATAGAAAGAAGACCTTGGTTGAAAAAAGTACTTTGGATTCAGGGTTGAATTATGTGCTTCATGTTAATGAGAGATGGATAATTAAAACATTCTTAAATCCGATTATACCAAAAACACAGCAGATAAAAATTTTATGCCAAAGGGCCAAGTATCTTTAAGTTTAGCTTTTGTTTACACAGGCTCTGACTCTAAAAATATAATTATACTTCCTGTTAAATATTTGTTTAGTAAGAGCAGAAAGTCTCCATCATGTGTAACTTCTAAATATGGTAGTCATAATTTGTAATCTTGAGATTCTGAATACTGTAGAAACTTCTGTTTGCTGGAGATTGTTCACTTAAGTTATAAACTTTATTCATCATGGAAAATTGAATTTTCTGAATTGTTTTGTTGTAAATAAACCATTGATTAAAACTATACTAATTATAGTTAAACTTTTCAGTATTTACCATGTAAATTATGACATTTCCTTCTTATAGTTGTGTAGGTGAAATATTAGATGGAGAATATAGAGTATTCATTTCTGAAATGCAACACAAAATCTCACTCTTGCATAGGCTTGGAAGAAAAGATCTATAAGCACTGATACATGGCAATCCTCTGAAAAAAAGGCAGCACTCCCCCAGTCATGCTTTGAGAAAGCAGCCTCTCCCCTCTAGACAATCCCTGTCCATGCTCACAGAGATTTCAATCTTTCTTTTTTTAGTGGCTTACTCTTAAAGGGGGACATTCAAATATTTGTGAAAATCCTTAAACATTTAAGACAGAGAACAAAATAATAAAAACCTCCCAGAAGAAACGGAGAGAATGCAGCAGCAGAACACCTTAGCAAACCCATGCTTGCTATCTATAATAAAATAATTGAGGTGTTATATAAAGAGGAGATATTCAGAAATAGCAAGAAAGAGGATACCATTGACTTTAATGAAAAAGGGGAGCAAAAGACTCACAGAAAAGAATAAATTAAAGATCAAGTTGGGAGGACCAACATTAGTCTAAAATGCACTGAAGCAAGATAGAACAGAGAAAAATGGAGGAGAAGAAACTATCAAAGAATACAAGACAGTTTTGCAGAACTATGGAAAATAAGTTTTCAAATGTAAGAACCCACCAAGGACCCAACAACACGGCTGAAAAAAGACAATACTAGGGCATATCATGAACTGTTAGATCACTAAGGAGAAGACTAAGCTTTGTCATAGCAGGTTTTGACTTCTCCAACCCTGAAAATTAGATGCAAATGAAACAATGACTTCAACATTTGGGGAGAAACTGCTCAAACTATTAACCAAGAATGAGTGCAAAATAAAAACAGTTTTAGACATCTGATTTTTCAAAAACATACCTGCCATGTACTTTCTAATAGAGAATGTATCTCAATACAATGTGTGGGGGAGGGGGGAGGCAAAAAGAAGGCATAGGGTGCAAGAAAAAGGCAATCTGGCACAAGATAAAAGTAATGGAATTCCAAGAATGGTGGAAAAAAACACCCAGGAACCCTCAAGAGCAACCATGCCTGAAAGGAGCAAGAAGATGAAGACCACAGGGAAATGATTCAAGAAGAAAATAAAGGGATTGGCAGCTGAGATCTGCTGGAAGGTTTCGTAATCAACACATTGATGAGTACATAGAAAACAAATAAAATGGAAAAATATAGGCAGTTAATTAACTCTAGGAAAAGCAAAATGTTGTACCAAAAAGGAAATGTAACTATAGAACTATACATAGCTCAACAATATTGTTTACTTAATCATAAAACACTCTATTTGATAGACTCCTAAGACTCAAAATTAAAGGTTAGGTAAGACAACACATTACTTAAGGTCAGGATTTAAGAGGAACTCTTACAATCATAACTAGATAGAAAAAATAAGAAAACAACTTATTCAATATGTATATGTCTGACAAGATTGTGTTGTCGCCCTACTGTGGTTTAAGATTTATGTTAATAATGCTTTCAAGGTAAAAGTCTTCTAAATATTCCCCAGTTTTCCTTAATGAATAAGACAAAATGACCAGTTCAGTGTTGTTTCCTCAAAGCAGCTGTCCACAGGGTCTACATTCTTGAAACTCTTCAATAAGCTGCTAATTGAGACTTATATCCTCTGACTTCAGATTTAACTTCTAGCCAAAGTTGAATTTTAAAATATGTGCTCTATAATCTTCTATTTCTAAAAGAGACAGAGGAGTTAATCCTAAAGGAAGACAAATTATAGGGAGCTTAAATGGCTATCCACAAGACAGAATGAAAGGGAAAATTAATTAACTTTCCTGTCCCTAGGGCATGGACTATCCTTACAATTGTCCCCTTCATGTCTGAGCTTTCTGCATTGCACTTGATAAGCTAACGGAAAAAAATCAAGGCTAACACAATGTTTAAGAACACTAAAATGTACTCGAGAGAAATGAAAACGTGTTCACGTGAAAACCTAATATGTGAATATTTATAGTAGCTTTATTAATAATCATCAAAAACTGGAAACAAGCCAAAGTCTTTCAACTGGTGAATGGATACACATTTTACTCAACAATAAAAGTAAGATAAGTTATTCTGCAGCAATAAGAGGAATGGATTATGGAAATACAACATGGGTGAGTCTCAAATGCATTGTGCTAGTGAAGGAAGCCAGATGCAAAAGGTTATCAGCTGTATTATTCCATTCATATGACATGATGGAAAAGGCAAAATTTTAGGACTAGAAAGGTCAACTGAGGCCAGGGACCAGGAGAGAGGATGACAACGTGTTACACAAGAAGTCTGGGGGAATGGTGGAAGCATTCTGCATCTTGATTCTGGCAATCGTTACACAACTCTAGACATTTATCAAAACTCACAGAACTCTACACTGAAAAGAATAAATTTATATGTGAATTATTAAAAAAATTAAAAAAAATAAAAATAAAAATCTGTGAGAATACAACATACAAGACAGAGGTTCTCCTTGGGTATTATTTCCTGTTTTTAAATTTTAAAGTTATTTTAATATGTATTATTCTTTTTATGTATATTATAAAATAAAGCAGATACATAAATCACACAAAACAAACACATGATGTGATGAATTATTATAAGAATGAATATCCTTGTAACCAGCATGCAGATCAAGATGTAGAACTTTCTAGTCATGCAAGGAAGCCCCCGTGTGTCCCGTCTAATAACAACCCTCTTTTCCCAACATTAGTAACCACTATCACAATTTTTATAGTAATCACTTCCTTGTCTGTCTTTATAGTCACCCAAGTATGTATCCCTAGTTACTATAATTGAGACTTATTTATTTTTGAAGTTTATGTCTTACAAACTGTTTTAATCCCCAGATTTCCCCTGTGTTCCTTTATTTTTCTGAGAAATTATTTGCTGAAGAACCCAGTACCGTGACATGTATGAAGGGGACTCCCCCCCAAAAAATCCTGAAATTATCTTTTGGAGGGTGGGCTCCTTACAAGGAGTCAGGCTTCCCCCACTAGGTAAGTGTTCAGGAACCCATCAGCACCAGTGGACCAGCTAGGGTTGTTGTGAGAGGCTGCGTTTGGCTTCAGTGAAATTTTTATTTGGAAATTCCTTCAACACGTTTGACCATTTTCATGATGGGTGATTTACAAGTGCACCTGCCCACTGTGCTGAGTGTTCAGCATTTTATGACCAACAATGGCATGATCCCCCCTGCTCCACCCTCCTTATTCACCTGATCTTGCTCCAAGCGACTTTTTTTGTTTCCTCAGATGAAAAAAGTCCTCAAAGGAAAACATTTTTGCTGATGTGGAAGAGGTGAAACAAGAAAACAGCAGAAGCACTAAAAGTTATCAAAATGGACAAGTTCAAAAACTGTCTTGAGCAATGGAAAAAGCATCTCGATAGGTGCATTGCATCAAATGGAGGGTACTTTGAAGGTGACTGACATTTAAATATAAAAGCATAAATACACAATTTTTATAAACAAATTCCGGGGTTTTGGGTCCCCCCTCATAGTTTCTCACAGTCTGGATTTTGCGACCGCAGGGTCCCCATGAGACTTAACATGATGCTCTGCCCTCTAGTATTTCCGATAAACTGGCAGCTGGAACGAGAGGATTTATCCCACTCAGGTTCAAGCCCTTTGGCAGGCCACAGGTGATGCTGTGTTCTCTCATCAGGGCTCTCTCTAATTGAAGATGGCAACTTCATTATTAAAAATTGACAAAACTAAATAAGTTAACATACATTTAAATACTTAAACTTTTAAAGGATATGTTTTATATACTTGTAACATTTGTGCTCCTGAAATTTTAAAGCTTACTATTGTCCTAAAACTTTTAGGAACCTCTCTGTATAATATGAAAAAGAAAATACCCGTATGGGCCGGGTTCGGTGGCTCAGCCTGTAATCCCAGCACTTTGGGAGGCTGAGGCGAGTGGATTGACTGAGCCAGCAGGTTCGAGACCTACCCGGGCAACTTGGCGAGAACTCGTCTCTACAATAAATCAAAAATTAGCCAGGCGTGGTAGTTCTGGCTACGTGGAAGACTGAAGTGGAATATCACCAGAGCCCAGCAGGTGGAGGCTGCAGTGGCTGTGAGCGTGACACTTACTCCAGCCTGGGCGACGGAGTGAGACTCCAACTCAAGGAAGAAAAAAAAAAAACCAGTATGTTTATATTGACACTTTGGATTCAAATTCAGGTTTCTGAATTTTTCCTCTCCTCATTTTGTCACTTCTATATGTCCTTTTTGTTTATATTCAAACTCCTGATTCTCGAGGACATAAGAGATTATAGGATTACAATATCAATGTTTAGGTATTCTTCTTATTTTTGAGACTGTCTCGCTCTATTGTTCAGACTGGAGTACAGTGACATGATCACGGTTCACTGCAACCTCAACCTTCTGGGCTCAAGCAATCCTTCCTCCTCAGCCTCCCAAGTAATTGGGACTACAGGCATGCACCACCTCATCCAGCTAAGTTTTATATTTTTTGTAGAGATGGGAGTCTTACCATGTTGCTCAGGTTGGTCTCAAACTTCTGGCCTCAAGCAATACTCCCAGTTTGGCCTTCCAATTTACAGGCGTGAGCCATCATGCCTGACCAATGTTTAGGCATCCTTAACCATAACAGTATATGCATGTAACAAATGAGATGGTGTAAAACATGCACAATCTTGTATAATCTACTCTTTGATTTAGAGACACAACTAATGAAATTAATATTATGCTGGTTAACTGTTCTAAGCTGTACATATATGAAAATAAATTATTGTATACCCCAAGTCTTTGATGCAGCCTTAGTTAAAATTACAATTAACATCAGAGTACAAGTTGTTTTTTCCATAGGGACTTGCAGAAAAACTCTAGAAAGCTATTAATACAAGCGTTTTGTGAGTTGAAATTACTGAAGGTGCTGGATCTAATAATTAGCTTTTATTCAAATAGGTAAACCAATGCTGAGAAGATATTTACATTATGATTTGCCATAAAGTGTAAGTTAAATCTATTTATCATAAGTTTGCAGCTTCCAAAGTCTGTTTACTAAGGACAGCCAAGGGTTTTCCTTTATTATTATTATTATTATTATTATTATTATTATTATTATTTCATTTAGGGTTGTGAGGTACAGGTGAGGATTTACTACATAAGTAGGCTGCATGCAGGTGAAGTTTGGGCTTCCAGCGGGCCCTTTCTCCCCCTCATAGTGGACCAGGTACCCAGTGTGTTGCCACATGTCCTTTCCCATTCCTCCCTCTTTCCCTCCCCTAGTAGTGTCCAGTGTCTGCCAATCCTACCCTTGTGCTCATGTGACCAGTGGTCAGGGCCCACTTATGAGTGAGAACATGCAATATTCATTTATTTGTTTCTGCAATAGTTAACTTAATATGATGGTCTCCAGCTGCCTCCAATTTGCTGCGAAAGTCATGATTTTGTTCTTCTTTATGGCTGTGTAGTATTCCATGATGTATATGCACTACATTTTCTTTACCCAGTTATCTTTTGTGGGGCATCTGGGTTGGTTCCTTTTGCTTTTGTGAATAGTGCTGCAATAAACATGTGTGTGCAGGTTTTTTTTTTTGTAGCGTGATTTATGTTCCTCCGGGTATGTTCCCAGAAGAGGGATTGCTAGATAGTATGGGAACTCAATTTTTAGTTCTTTGAGAAATCACCAAGAGCTTTCCTTTAATATGGAAAGTGTGTATTAATAGTTCCAAGAAATCCCAGTGCTTTGGGAAGCCAAGGAGGAAGGATTCCTTCAGGACAGGAGTTCAAGACTAGCCTGGACAACATGGCCAGAGTGTATCTCTACAAACAAAACAAAACAAAAACACTTAGCCAGACATGGGGGTGAGTGCCTGTAGACCTAGCTATTTGGGAGCCTGAGGCAGGTGAATTGTCAGAGTTCAGGAATTTGAGGTTGCAGTGAGCTATGATCATGCCACTGCACTCCAGCACTCTAACATGGGTGACTGAGAAAGACCCTGTCTCTCTAAAAAAAGAAGTTAATTAAATAAAAATAAAAATAAATAGTTCCAATGACTGTTGAGAGATGAATGTTTGAAAACGCATTTTTTGGTATGTACGTATAGAAAATTGGGCTTATTCACTCAAAGTTGTAAAGTTTGTATGTGTGCCATGTGGGGTTGTTCTCGGTTACCAACTTATTATGACTATCCAACTGACTGTGACTTTACTGATCTGGTATTTTTCTAATAAAGTAAAAAAATGACTAATATATAAATTTTAAATCATAACAAGTTACTCCCTGAAATGCATTACATATCACAATATATATTAACTTTCAAATATAAGATGTTTCAGCTGTACATTACATTTTATACTGGATATTTAAGTTTGGCTACAAAAAGCTAAAGGGTCAAATTTTTTGTTGTTGTTGCTAGTTTGCTATACAGATTGTCAGCTGAAGAATGACGAGGTTCATAAATCTGTAAAGGAGAGGTTCATTTCTCATACACGGTTGCAGCCTGCAAGGTGACCAGTCTGGCAGGCTGGGAAACACAACCTCTAGCCAGAAGCCAGAAACAAACACTTTGGGAGTCAGGGACAAATGAAACAGGACTATATGCTGAGCAGGATAGCCAAATAAACATATTGACTAGGCCATAGGAAGAGGCATAAATATTTCTAAGAGGAGAAACATGCACCTGCTCAATTGAACTGCAGGCCCCCTCATGGAACCCATGTGCAAAGATGGTGGCCTTGGCACGACCCAAGGGTGGGGTTTTCCACTCTCTGATGGCAAAAGGTGAAGCAGAGGACACGAAAACAAACCCTCCCTTCCCATGAACTGCAAAGTCACTCGGTGATCGTGGTCTCTTATCAGGCAAGAAAGAAGAGGAAGCTCAGGTGGTCGATTGTTGTCAGGTGTGGAGTCTTTTGAAAATGCTAGTGTCTGGCTAGCCCTTAGGGAAAAAAGATCAATGGGGGTGAGCCAGGATGGGGGGTACAAGGAGACCTGTCCAAACTCCTATCACGTCATGCCTGGGAGGTCAGCTTCCAAGGCTTCTCTGGGTCCCCTTGGTTAAAAGATGGTCCCAGCCGGGCTCGGTGGCTCAGCCTGTAATCCCGCGCCTTTGGGAGGCTGAGGTGAGTGGATTGCCTGAGCCCGCGGGTTCGAGACCCGCCTGGGCAAGCGAGACCTCATCTCTACAATAAATCAAAAAATCAGCCGG